>JAPQWV010002893.1:0-47500 GCA_027422505.1 Craterostigma plantagineum | reverse complement strand
TTTAAATCTTATTACAATGGTATTTATATTTATTAATACTGCTGTTCGTATTTCGACATCTACCTCACTACCTGCCATCATTAGTCTTTCTTGATCAAGTTTGAATTTGAATTTTTCCTTCAAAAGTCAAACGATGTAGGGACCGAATAATTTATAAAAGGTCAAAATAGTTGCAATTCAAGAATCAGACGACATTACCGTTTTCTCTTTATTCCTACGACTTGGTCTCATTTAATGAAACAACAGATCTAACAACTGCCACCCATAACAACACTATCCTCCATGTGGATGTTACTTTGTAGTTATCTCTTACGTAGTATTCAATCGTTTTTTTTTTTCTTTTTTTTTTTGTTTAGTTTGACTTGTTTGTGCATCTCTTACAAAATTACAGAGAATATCCAGTTATATTCACACTGACAATATAGAACGATGGTGTTTTATGTCCGTAACTCAGATAAAACGGCCCGGCCCAATTGCACGACGCAATTAAAACTGAAAGAAAAAAATTATCGGAAAAGACGCATTGTGCTGGGCTAAGATCGATCAAGCAAACTGCAATAATTCACTTACTCGGCCATCTCACCCATCGTGAGCTTTAATAATTGTATGTATTTGAAATTAGCGGAATGAAGCTTTCGTTAAAAAAAGTGTAATTGTGTGTCAGGCCCCAAACGATGTTTTATAATAGGTTTCAGACCCGTCACAAAAAATTATTGTTTAAAGGACCTAATTTTATGAAATTTAAAAGACTTAGAGAACTTATAAAGTGTATATGAACTGGTATCGGATGATCATTTTGCGTTATTTCAGAACAATGAAGTGGTACTGCAGAACAATGAAGTGGTACTAGAAAAAATGAAGTGATACTGCTGAAAAAGAAGTGGTACTGAAGAAAAATGAAGTGGTACAGAAGAACAATGAAGTGGTACTGCAGAACAATGAAGTGGTACTGCAGAAATCGAAACTATGATTTTTTGACAGGAGCCTGAAACGTAAGTTTAAACTATGAAGGGGCCTGAATTGTAAAAGCCCCTTAAACAACTTTTGACGTTATGTTTCAGGCCCTCTTAAACTTACGATTTCGGGGAGTAAACTCAGGCCCCTTCATAGTTAAACATATGTTTCAGGAGCCTGCGATTTCGGGGAGTAAATTATGTTTCAGGCCCTCTTAAACAACTTTCATTTGAAATCGGGCCCCATTACTTTAAATTTAATTTTAAAAGACCCATCTTAAGTTTGTCTTAGAGGTAAGGGCCCAGCTAAAAAGACCCATTTGCCCTCGACTGTTGCAAAAAATTACATAGTTATCATCATCACTCACGTCCTAGTTTTTGTAGATCGATGATTACTTCAAACACCCAAAACGCCCTGAAATCTCATAGATCTTCGACATTATTGAGCGAAAAAGGTAAAATCGAGCTCAATTTCTCATGGGTCCTCGTAACCAACGAAAATTTTTATGTTATGTTGGAATAATGCTTCAAACTCAATTCGATTTTGTTACAATCACGAGTGAAATCTTGACTTTTGAGCTAGAATAATGTGGATCACACTAATTCGGATGTGAGTCTTAGTAATCGAAAAAGCTAAAACCGATCTCAATTTCTCATGGGTCCTCACAAACAAGTACAATTTTCGATATTAAGTTGGAATAGTGCTTCAATCACAATTCGAACATTTTCGTAAAAAACGACTAAAATCTCGACTTTTATGCTCGAATAATGAGTATTCACACCAGTTCGGATATGGGTCTTAGTAATCAACATAAAATAACAACGAATTTTGCTGCGAACTAAGATCGAAACATTTTCAATTTTAGTAAGACATCACTTTATTTGGGTACCATTTTCTGCAAGTTTCAAAACTCTACATTCAAAAATTGTAACCGATTACTAATAAATGGTAACAAGTTTTGTCTCATGTATAAAAAATAATAAAAAAACAATAATAATTTGTTTTCTATAATAACAACATGTAACTGGTACGGACTAACGCGTCAAGAGGAAGATAAAAAGTTCGTACGACAGCCAAAACTCCCGAAATCGCAGAAATCTTCAAGGTTAGTAATCGAAAAAGGTAAAACCGATCTCAATTTTCATGGGTCCTCATGAACAAGGAAAATTTTTGATGTTATGTTGGAATAATGCTTCAAACCCAATTCGAAAATTTGGTAAAGAAAAAAAAACTAGTGAAATCTCGACTTTTATACTCGAATAATGTGGATTCACACAAATTCGGGTGTTGGTCTTACTAATCGACAATAATTATCAATGCTAGTCACGGTTTAACGACAAATTTTGATGCCACCTAAGATGGACACATTTTCAATTTCTGTAACACATCGTTCTAGTTTATTGGCGACCTAAGATCGAATGTTGAGGTTATTAGTTGGATTATCTATCTTAATAATGAACGAAAATTTTTGATGTTAATTATAGAATAATACAAAAATTAGCTTTCCTCTAAATTAAAACATATTTGAACTGAATAACACTTCATGTAACATTTATAACACATGTACATGCAAAGAAAACACTTTATTAAGAATATTCTAGAAAGTTCTGGATGTCAGAGAAGCTAACATAAACGTTTGAAAATTATAACGGATTTTCCAGAATATTACCACATTACCTGCAAATAATACCACATTTCTGATATAAAAAAACAATAACAACCGAATTTATGACACATTGTTTGGTATAGATACTACATAATATGCTTTCAGTATAACATCATTAATTAGACTAATTTTGTTCGTTAATTCACTTTTTCCCGGATGTATAAGATTTATTTTCATGTAAGTATGTGATTTCACTAAGTTAACAAACAAATTCCTTAAAGACATGCTATGCGAATGTTGATATCAATATGTGAAAGTTGAGATCAAAAGTCATGTAAACTCATCTTCTTTCACAAATATACTAGTATCTCTTTTGATGAGACATAAAGTTATGAATTCCATCATAAACGTATTCAAAGTTCAATATTAAAGCACGAACAACATTTAATAGACCATAAACTCAAATTTCGATACCTCAATCCTAAACAATCGGAACAAATGGATTTGTGAGCGAAATTATGAAATTTGTAATGTGGTATGAAAACCTATTATGCAGTATAAATATCTACAATAGTGTTAAAAGTTGGATTTGTACTGTTATTACATATAGACATTTGTATTATTGGCAAGTGATGTGGTAATATCCTTGATAACATAGAATATTTCGGAATATTCTTAATGAAATATTTTCTTTATATACACATGTGTTATTTTATTAGAAAATGTTACTCACCTTGAACGTTTCAATTTCCAGAAATAAAGTTACGTTGCGCGAACATTGATGCTAGTAGTCCAATGTTGATATCACTAGTATTGTAATCAAGATTACACATTGGAATATATATAGTACACTCTATCCTTATGTTGTTAATCAACATTAAGACGTTAATAATATCAACATATCCTCCGAGAAATACCTAGGAGCCATTGACGTTAAAATCCTAAACTTAAACACGTAAGTTTAAAAAGTATTTGAAATAAGAGATGTGGTACCAGATAAGCCACGATTTATACCTCTTAACTAGAGGGATGTACCACATTATTTGAAGAGCTTCCTTGTTGCCAAATATTACAATCCCGCATAAATTATTGAGATCCCGCCTAAATTATTGATTCTCGCCTAAATTGGATAACACAAGATATACATAGAATAACAATTAATAACTTACTGGTAACACTTTCTTATTCGCAAAATTAGGCAAAATCCGATGATTGTATTAAATTTCGGCAACATTGAGCGACGAATAATAGAGCCAACACGGCGTCTCGGTTATTTGATCAGGATATGAGTCTCTCAAATTTGTACGAAGTATCTTCAATTTCGACGGAATCGGCATTCGATTTCACCGATTTTTATTATTTGCGTCAAAATAATTCCGAAAATATACCCGAAAATCGAACATTTCGAGACCTCAATAACATATTAAACCGTTTAGGATACAGCCACTTGATTTGGTGCAGGATGTCTCATATGGAAATAATATATACGGTAATTGTTTCGATCGAGTTTTCATTGTTACAATGATACCAGATAATAGGAATTTGGTACCAAATACAGCTTACAGCTACATTTAAATCATAACGTATACCACACGAGGTTTTCAATCCTATTAAACTGTTTTACTAGGACAGATGCTTGACCGTCCATACCACGTTTCCGGAACAGTGGTTTAGGGTTTAGGGCAAACCTTGAGGAACGACAATAGAGCGAATACGGTGTTTCAGCGATTTGTTTAGGATATGGTTCTCTCGAATTTGTACAAAATATCTTCAATGTCGATCGAATCGAGATTCGATTTCACCGTGTTTTTATTATTTGCGTCAAAAGAATTCGAAAAATATACCTGTAAAATCGAATATTTTGAGACCTCAATAACATAATAAACCTTCTAGGACACACCCAACTGGTTTGTTGCAAGATGTGTGTTCGTACAGATGGAAATGATATATAGGGTAATTGTTTCGATCAAGTTTCATTGTTATAATGATATCAGATAATAGGCATTTGGTACCAAATAAACTTACAGCTACCTTTAAATTAGAACGTATACCAAATGAGAGCTTTTCAATACCTATTACCGGTTTCATTAGGACTGATGATTGACCATCCATACCACGTTTTTGGAACAGTTGTTTAGGCAAAAAGCCTACGATTGTATTAAAATTTCGGCAAACCTTGAGCGACGAACAATAGAGCCAACACGATGTCTCGGCGATTTGTTCAGGATATGAGTCTCGAATTTGTACCATATATCTTCAATTTTGACTGAACCGGGATTCGATTTCACCATATTTTTTTGCGTCAAAAGAAACACTTATTTACTCCAAATTTTTCCAGTGATATCATTTTCAGCTCCATTAACGTTGACCGACAACGATGGATCAGGCATGGTGGAGTGAGGTAAGATATGGTTCTCTCGAATTTATATATATTAGCTTCAAGTTTAGCCGAAAGCATGAATCGATTTACTATTTTTTCTTGTATTTGCGTCAAGAAAGATTACCCAACGCACATCTTATATTTAACGACGTAAATCATAATACATCTTCGATGATAGATTGAATTTCGTTTTGGAGGATAGTTCGAATGAAATTGGAAATCTATGAGAAATTTCGATCATCAAAATAAATATTTTTATTTAATGATGTGGTTAACGCTGGTAACAGAAAACATATTCTGGATACCTTTTTTTTATATAGTTTTTGTAAGGGTATTTTGGTCGGATCAACTTTTTGGTCCCTTTCTCTAGGTCTGAAATAAATTTGGTCCTTTATACTGAAGTTCATAACTGACAGGGTGAACTATAGTATGAAACTTAAAGGGCCTTGTATAAAAACGCCCCTAAAAAAACCTTTTACCTAAAGGTAAGAAAAATATTGATCACAGTAAATTCATAATAAATTCGGCTGTTGAGATGCACAAGCTATCTCCCTTCACAAGTTATTATTTCTTTTTTTTTTTATCGTAAGATAGCAGTTTTTAATAAATCAGAAGATACAATGTAGTTAGGGGTGTTCAAAAATCGGGATAACCGAATAAACCGAACCGAAAAACCGAAAATTCGGTATGAACCGAACCGAACCGAATGGGTTCGGTTCGGTTTTCGGTTCTTAAAATAGAAAACCGAAATTTCGGTTTTTTCGGTTCGATTATTCGGTTAACGAATAAAAACCGAAAAAACCGAAATTTAATAAATTAATTAATATATATATTTAATAAATTAATTAATATATATTGATATATTTAATAATTAATATATATGTATTTAATAATTAATAATATATGTATTTTAATAAATTATTGAATAATATTTAGTAAATTAATTAATATATATAAATTATTTCCGAAATATTATTTTTTCCCAATTATTATTATTATTTTTTTTTTCGGTTTTTCGGTTCGGTTTTCGGTTATAAAATTCTTGAACCGAAAATTCGGTACCGAATTTTCGGTTCGGTTCGGTTCGGTTTTAACCGAATGAACAGCCCTAAATGTAGTTAAAGCTTGCGTAGGTGGGCAACTACCCTCACCATTGCAAAGACCTTCACAAGTTTTTGAAAGGCACTGATTTATTGCCAACAAAATCTTCCATGATAATCTCAGATTGATTTAAACAAATAAACAAATTATTGAAACTTGAAAGCAGAAGATAAGAGAACAAAATTTCCCGTCATATCTTTCGTCAACTATTGCAATAACATAATCTTCCCCAGGGGTCCTACTAATCACGCTATACACGAGAAACGAATTAAATAATCGAGATAATTAAATAATGCAGTAGAAGAGGAAATATTATGTGACTATCATTCGTGGCATTTTTAAAGTAATTTACGAAAGCATGCACTCTCTGTAAATTGGTAGAAGAAATATAAATATTTACTTGTACATTATTTTCATAATTTGCTTTATCAGTGATATGTTTATGATTACTTTCGATTCAGATTTATATTGTATGACGTTGACTAAGATACGCGAAAATGGCCTATTGATTCTATTTCTGTGTTCTCTACCAAGTTCTGAACGGACAGGAAATTTTAGTGGTTTACGGTTTAGTGGTTTAACCGGTATATAACCGGAAAAAAACCGGAGTAAAACCGGTATCTTAAATATAATAAAAATATATTTTATATATGAGTTAATCAAATAATATGAAAAATTACATGTTTTTATGAATTTTTAATTAAGGGGTAAAATAACAAAAAGTAAATTGCGTGTGTTGTTATAAATTAATCGTTTTTGTCAAGTGTTAAATCAAATAGTGAGATAATGGTTAATTATAAAATATAAAAATTAGGGTATTGGTGGATTCAAACCAGAGCCCACTACGTAAAAATATCCACAACTTAACCACTAGACCAAACTAATATATTAATTTTTCTATTTTGTATAATTTATATAACCAATTTTTTTATTTTAAATTTTAAAAAAAAAGACGGACCGGAACCAGACCGATCCGGTCAGAACCGGCCGGAACTGGCCGGTCCGGTACGGTCGTGACAACCTTGGTTCTACCGATTTCGATCAAATCGTAAAATTTATTCCATGTGATAAACTTCAAGCAGAGGTTACTAGTATGCCATCAATCATCATACGTTTAGTTTATATTTCACTTTCGTCTGTAATTTGTGTGCATTATCAAATTAATTTTTTAAAAAACGTAAAAGGAAGCATATATTTTAGACGATGCATATCGTGTGCCTATTTTAGTGGGGCATCAGCCCAACATAAGTTTGATTTTGGTTTTAGGCCACTTTCAGAAAAATTTTAATTTTAGGTATGTCTAAGTTTTTTTTTGTACACTTCATGGACCTGTAGTACCACTTTATGGTTCGGCAGTACCAATTCATCGTTCTGCAGTATCACTTCATTGTTTGTAATAATAACACAAAACGATAGTCCGACACCAGTTCATATACACTGTATAACACTTGCATAAATTTTAGGTCCTTATCTTTAAATTTTACAAAAATCGAACCTTAATCCTAAAACTTTCCTGATGGGGCCTGAAACCTAAATTAAAACATCTTTTGAGTCCCGAAACTTAATTAGCACTATTTTAATTCTGAAATAAAACCGATTTAACAGTTACCTGCTACCATCATTTCAATACTTATCAAATTGGAAAAAAATGATAAAATATTTGAACCACAGATGGGGGACTTTTGTCAGCATTCGGAAATAATTGAGCTGTTCCTTTCCATATACAGTAACTTCACTACTATATATTAATTAACCACCAATTTCATTAGGAGAAACAAGTGAAGATACAAAAACACACACAACACAAGTATGTCGTCGTCTCTTACAGGAAAACTCATCTCTAAGATATCCATTAAATCCGATGGAGATGTCTTCCATGAAATCTTCAGAGAGAGGCCTCACCACATATCAGGGATGAGCCCTACTTATATCCAAAACTGCGATATTCACGAAGGAGATTGGGGAAAGGTTGGATCTGTAATTTACTGGAACTACAACCATGGTAGATCATCTAACCCTATTTAATGACTTGCCTTTGTTAATTATGATATGTACTAGCTAGGGTTTATACTACTACACGTGTGTGATGTGTGCAGATGGGAAAGACTGCGTTGCGAAGGAGATCGTCGAGGCCATCGACGAAGAGAAGAAGTCGGTGAGCTTTAGGATCATCGAAGGAGATCTAATGGAGCTTTACAAGAGCTTCGTTCTGACCGTACACGTGGACACCAGCGGCGAGGACAACCTCGTAACTTGGACTTCTGAGTATGAGAAGAAAGACGAAAGTGTCCCTGACCACACTCGCTAATGGAGTTTTGTCTTAACGTTACCAAAGATATGGAGGCTCATCATCTCCCAAAGGAACAGACGTCGACGTAATTAAATTGTGATAATTAGCTGTTATTAAAGTAGTAATTATGTGTGTGTGTGTGTGTGCGTGTATATGCATGCAATGTTTACTTTGTGTGTGTGTGTGTGTGTGTGTTTATGTATGTATTAATGTTGGTTGTTGGCTGATGTGTGTCGTGGGGTTTATAGTCCCGACGAGTTACGTGTATTTCGAGAAAATAATGAATAAAAATTTGTGTGATATGTTGGTGTTCTTAATAACGTTTATTTTGCATTTCTATTGTTTCTAAATAGGGCTTCTAGCACGATTTCAAGAGTTAGCTATCGCGACTGGTTTATTTTAATTATGTGTGAAATGAAATTGAAGTAAATGCGCACCAAGGTTCTCGAACCGGGTTTTTGAACTGGACCGAAAATTTTAGTGGTTTAACCGGTATAAAACCGGAGTAAGTCGGTGTTCCTAAACATAATAAAATTATATTTTATGAGTAAATTAATCAAATAAAATGGTTGCATATCTAAAAGTAATTGCAAAATGATATGTCAAAATTAAATTTTTAAATTTGGTATAAAGTGAAATAAAAGGAAAATATATTGGGAAGAAATTAGAACTAATTACAAATGATGTACTAAAAAATAATTTAAAATAAAATTTATTAGAGGTAAAAAGAAATTGAACCAAACTTTGATAATGTGAGGCCCATGTTATCAACATTGGGTCACAACTAGTTATATGACCACTAATGTATTTAGCATATAATTTTTCTATTTTTTTAAAAATTAAATCTGAACCGAACCGGCTCGCCGGTTTCCGGCTTGAACCGGCGGGTCCGGTCCAGTTAACAACCTTGATGCGCACATGCACAAATTATTCGATTCGAGAGTCGACCAATGACCCCACGGTATTGTTTAATAATTTCTTTTTTGTGGCCATTTTATTTGTTGTAGAGATCACACCTTATATGGGCTCACAGCATTAATTTGAAGGTGATAAGTGAGTGGTCCATTTTTAACCAATATTTTTTGTTTGTGTACTCGTTCTAGGATAAATTTCTTCTACACACTTATCTAAGCAACTACTTACTAACATATATTTTCGACTAGGGGTGGTTCGGTACGGTATACCATACCAAAACTGTGATACCGTATACCTTATCAAAATTTCATTATCGAAAAAATTCATATCAATACCATACAAAGTTTCGGTATACCTTAAATTTCGATACGGTATCATACCGAAATTTCGTATGGTATCGGTATCATACCTTCTATACCATTCACACGGAGGGTTTTTTACCATGCGTGTCTCGTAACTCGTTAAATCATTGTTTTCGAATTTTTAGTTAATTCAAACTCCTTAGGCCCCAATAAGATGGATTATTAATACCAAATTTTCCAAAATAAATAGATTTTTAATTCATTAAACAACCTTAAATAATTTATATGTTTTAGTTATTCTCCTTACTAAGACAAAGAACTTTACATAACCACAAAATACAACTTTATATACAAGTTAATTATAACGAAACGGCTATTTAAAAAAAAATAGTGAATATTAACAAAAAGTATTTGCGTTGCATTTTGTATTTTTTTAATGTAAGTAAAATATGGTGGGCCTCATAATCTTAGAAAGTTGAGTATAATTAATAATTTATGGTCTAAATAAATTTATGAAGATCCTTATAATATTTTTATCCATTTTATATTTTTTTGAAATAATATAATATATGTAGGTGTGTATATATTATATAAAATATAAAATATTAACAATTTTAGTATTTCGGTATAATCGGTATACCTAATTTTTAAAATTTCATACCATTACCATACCGAAAATTTTCGGTACGGTATCATACCTTACCAAAAACTTCGGTATACCAAAATTTTTGATATTTGCGGTACGTTTCGATATGATAAGGACGGTATATCGGTATTTCGGTATATTTCCCCAGCCCTATTTTCGAAACTACGTGAATGGAAAATAAATCAATTATCCCAATATTTTCGAATATAGGTGAGTGCTCCATTTTAACTTGCCAAAATATTTTACATTCGAGTGAATGGAAAATAATCAATTATATCCCACCAAATAAATTGAAAAAAAAAGATCCCCAGTAACATAGCACATTTAATTTAACTTCAAAGCAGAAACAATAATTATTCGCGACGAGAGAGAAGAAGGGGGAGATGTGCTAGTAATACGAATTCAAACATTCGGATTAATAGTTTTGGTGTTGACATAACTGACTAAAGATATGAAACCGGAGATCCAACGCATCGGTCCACAGGAAGGAACAAACGCGACACTGAAGTGACCGGTTTGTATTAAGTATGAAGGATTCAATCGCATACCGACTATGGATATTGGTCACGAACAAGATTTCAAAAAGACCACTGAAGCATGTTGAACCGGACTTGATACAGGTTGGACACTCGAGACAAGAGCTTACTAAGACAAAAAAGAAATTTCAGACATTCAATGCAAAGCTGCAAGTCTAGAGTGAAGCAGACGTTAACTAACGCAAATAAGGAATAAAGCAAAAGTGACAGGATAAACTGCAGCATAAACCGGACAGACCCATTTTGGGAAAGTCAATTAATGCACTGCTTAGAGTGAAGAGTTTATCTCACAACGGATTCAAATTCATACCTCAGCTATAAAAGGAGGAATACAAGTTGAAGACGGGAGCTTCACAACCTCACGTATTCTAAGCTATTATCGACGATCTTCAAATACTGTGAAAGAGAAAAATCAAGAGTGAAGTCGAAAGACATAATCGTTCACTGTTTATGTTCTTTATTCCAACGGACTGTAAAAAGCTGTTGAGGTAGGTGGATTGTTGTAAACGACTGCCTAGGTGATTCACAAGATTAAGGCTGTGTTCAGCTGGGTAAGTTGTACTGTGATTTGTATAACTGAAGATCTTGTGAACCTTCCTATTGAGGAAGAAGAGGAGACGTAGGAGATTTTAACTCCGAACTTCCAGAAACAATTAGGTCTCACACACATACGTACTTCATTTCACATCGGTTACAATCTATTAGTATCATCTTCCGCACTAATACTGACCGATAACTGATTGAATACGAGTCAACGCACGAAACAGTTAAATAAACCGAAAAAGAGTCAAGCGTTTATTAACCCCATCTAAACGCGTCAATAGATCCTAACAAGATGTATATTCCATTACCGATATTAATAATCGATAGTCTACTCATCGATCACCCCCATTTCTTGATTTATTCTTGTAAGTACAAATTCATATTCATCTCATCATCATTTTCAAAATAAAACTATACATAAATATGCATGTATACCTTCCAGCTTGTAAAGAAACTAAGCGTCAATTCTTGATGAGGCCTTTACTGCCAGGAACATCAATCCACTCGATCTGAATCTCCACTTCCCCACACTCGACTTCTTTCAACCTAAGATTCATGTCTTGAGTAATCTTCCCTTTGTTCCAAATTATGGAGCTTTCATCGGACAAACAATTATCCCTCGTCGGTCGAACCCTATTGACTTTTGTCCCATCAAACTCTCTAATCCCATCTTAAGGCACTCAATTAAGGGATTAATGTCTATCTTTGCCTTTCCCATTATGTCGTCCCCAGTGAACGTATCTTTGTCGTAAACACACTGATTTATTGTCAGTATAATACTTGTGTGTAATAAATAACGTCGAAACAGTTTGTCTCAAGATTAGGATTTCGTAATAATACCAGATTGATGGCATCTTTGAGGTCTCTGATGTAAATTGTGAGCTCTTCGTCCCATTTAGGGTTGCAGTTATCTTTTATTACTCGTGTCTTCACTTTCTTTAACGCAAGAAAACGATAGGATGAAAGGATCAATTAGTATACGATATAAAAATACTATTCTTTGATAAACATTTTTATTACCTGGGTGGCGCATGTTATGATGACATAAGGATCACTGCTCAAAGTGTCACGTACGGCGAGATTGATACCTCGGCGAACACGAATCCTTAGAAGGCCCAAACAATCCATTTTTTTATCTTAATTTATTTTCTCCTTTTTTGCTCTTATTCTTCTTTCTCTTACTATATATTAATCTTCTCCCGCAGAGAGTACTGCGGGGAAGAAGAAGAAGAAGAATATGGAAAACGAAGAAAGAAATGGTCTTTTTGTTTGCCAACGAACCTCAGGGAATATCAGACGAATAAGGAGAGCCAATGCTAGTTTAAAAAGACGCATTTGTCCACGTTATTGACAATTGTATGTATTTGCTTTAATTAATTGTTGTCAATTTGGTCAACGCTTATGTCCTTATATGTACAACCAATCTATTATAAAATTATAGGTATGGATGCCCTTCATATGTATGGTTGGATCAATATTTTATTACATTAATTTTATTGGTGGTTGTAAATTTGGCCTATAAATAGGGCCCCCTATTGGTCATTTGAACACACAAAAAATTATACTAAGTCTCTCTCTCTTTGTAACTATCACACGTTAACTTATATATTATATAAGTATTTTATAACACGTTATCAGCACGAGGCTCTGCCAGCAACGCCGATCTCCGCCGACGACGCTAATTTCTGTCGAAGATTTACGGGCATAATTAAAGGTATAATAATTTTATTTTATATTTGTGACAATATTATACAAATTTAAAGTATACAATATACAACAATGCCATAGTTCGACTGGTTTCGCGGAATACCATCAAAATCTAAGTGATGGAAGGTCCAGATTTCGAATCCCAGCGGTGGCATATTAATTGTTTTTTATCGGACTAGCTTGGTTCGGTTTATTCGACTAGCTTGTTCGGTTTATCCGACTAGCTTGGTTCGGTTTGTCCGACTAGCTTGATTCAATTTATACCGCCTAACATGTGATGGTTTGTACCACGTGATATTTACCGGTTTATACCGCCTATTATGTGCTGGTTTGTAACTCTAGTAACTACGTCTAATTATATATTCAAAATATTGGCAATACGGACTATATTTTTCGAATATTATTTTTATTAAGATTAGTTATGCATGTAATA
The DNA here is from genome assembly GCA_027422505.1 of Craterostigma plantagineum. Lineage (NCBI taxonomy): Eukaryota > Viridiplantae > Streptophyta > Magnoliopsida > Lamiales > Linderniaceae > Craterostigma > Craterostigma plantagineum. The sequence goes on along the minus strand of JAPQWV010002893.1, from coordinate 34,087 downwards.
TTTTGTTATATTATCATTTTCGAAATGTTTTTGTATTTTATAGTAATATGACGAATTTGGCGAGCCTTGAGTTTGTTGCACTCGATATCACTGGCCGAAATTATCTATCTTGGGCACTAGATGCCGAAATTCATTTGAAAGCGAAGGTCTAGGTGATACCATCAAACCAACCAATACGACATCCGAGCAGGACAAGGCGAAGGCAATGATTTTTCTTCGCCACCACATTCATGAAAGTCTCAAAATTGAGTACTTAACAGTGAAAGACTTGTGGAAAAACTTGGAAGATTGATATAACCATTTAAAGACTGTTATTCTTCGAAATGCGAGGTATGAATGGGTGATTTTACGCTTGCAAGATTTTAAATCGGTAAGCGAATATAATTCTGCTGTTTATAGAATTACTTCTACACTGAAATTATGTGGAGAAACTATCACCGATGCGATTATGTTGGAGAAAAACGTTCACCACATTTCATCCGTCAAATGTTATTCTAGAACAGCAATCGGGAGAGAAAATTTGAAAAGTACTCAGGTCTTATTTCTTGCTTACTATTGGCTGAGCAAAACAATGAGTTGCTGATGAAAAATCATGAATCCCAACCGAATGGTACTACTGCACTCCGTAAAGCGAATGCAGTCTATGTTAATAATGATAGTAGTCGAGGTAATGGCCGTGGACGTGGTTGTGGTGGACATCGCGGTCGTGGACGTGGCCATTGGCAAGGTCGTGGTCGTGGCCGAGGTTATCATGGTGGTGGTTATCAATATTTCCGTGGTGGTTATCATAATTATCGTGGTGGTCATCAAATCTTTCCCAGAAGAAGAAAGTTTATGACGGTAAAAATGAAAAGAAAAAACTGAACAAAAAGGGAATGGCAAAAAATGTTATCGATGCGGTGGTCCGGGCCATTAGTCCCGCACTTGCCGTACGCCCCAATACCTTGTTGAGTTGTATCAAGAATCAATGGGCAAAGGAATGAAAACTGAAACGAACTTTGTTCAGGGTACAATTGCTTCAACTTCTGGTGTTAATGAAGAAGGTGTTAATTTCGATGCCGACGATTTTCTGCTCCTCAATGAAGAAATTTAACCTGCTATCATTTGATAAATTAAATACTTTGTTATTGTGTGCTTTGCGTGTATCATTTGAAAATTATCGTTATGTTTGCTATGATTGTTATTTGGATGCTATTCCTGTATTTCCTATATATCGTTTATTTTCAATAATATTGTTATGTTTGCTATGATTGTTATGTGTATGTTATTCATGTGTTGCGATGTATTGTTTATTTTCAATAATATGTATTAATGATAATTATATATTTGTTTATAAAGGATATTATATGATGGACACGAGCATGTGCAATGGAGAATTATGTCTTGCAGACTGTGCAAGACTAATACAATTCTGAAGAATAAGAAATATTTCGAGCATCTTGATATGAAAGAAATCAGTGTGATTACTATATCGGGTGGCACAAATATAATTGAAGGCTCCGGAAGAGCTAATATATTATTGTCCAGAGGAACAAGGCTGATTATTAAAATGCTTTATATTCCCCTAAGTCTCAAAGAAATTTATTAAGCTTTAAAGCGATTCGGTATAGCGGATATCATGTTGAGACTGCACAAAAGGGAGATACTGAATATTTGCACATTACAAAAGTGATTTCGAATGAAAAAAGAATCATAGAAACATTACCGTCTTTTGACTCTGGGTTATACTACACATATCTTAGAACAATTGAATCATATGCTATTCCAAAAGTTTACCAATGACAGTACATTTAATGTTTGGCATGACCGGTTGGGCCATCCCGGTACAATTATGATGCGAAAGATAATTGAAAATTCACGCGGACATTTATTGAAGAACCAGAAGATTCTTCAATCTAAAGAATTAGCATGTATTGCTTGCTCTAAAGGGAAGTTAATTATTCGACCATCCCAAATGAAAGCAAAGACTGAATCTATTGCATTTTTTGAGCGTATATATGGCGATATTTATGGACCGATACATCCATCATGTGGACCATTTAAATATTTCATGGTGTTAATTGATGCATCAAGTAAATGGTCCCATGTATGTTTATTATCTACGAGAAACGTGGCATTTGCGAGATTACTTGCTAAGCTGATTAGATAAAGAGCACATTTCTCAGATTATCCGATAAAGAAAATACGCCTTGATAATGCTGGTGAATTTACTTCAAAGGCATTTAATGACTATTGTATGTCTATCGGTATCGATGTCAAGCATCTTGTGCCACATGTCCATACACAAAACGATCTTGCAGAATCATTGATAAAACCCTGCAATTAATTGCAAGGCCATTGTTGATGAAGTCGAAACTTCCATCGTCTTGTTGGGGACATGCTGTATTACATCAACAGCACTGATCCGCATCAGGCCAACAAGTTATCATGATATCTTCTCGTTACAAATGGTTTATGGCAGAAATAAGATATTTCTCATCTAGGAATTTTCGGATGTGCAGTAGTTCCAATTGCACCACCACAACGCACAAAGATGGGACCTCAAAGGAGGTTGAGAATATATGTCGGATTTGAATTTCCATCAATTATAAAATATTTAGAACCCTTAACTGGAGATCGATTCATGGCCAGATTTGCCAACTGTCATTTCGATGAAATAAATTTTCCGACATTAGGGGGATAAAAGAAACAGTTGGAAAGAAATATTAGTTTCGAATGAATTATCGCTAAATCATTATGATCCTCGAACAAAAAAATGTGAACTAGAAGTTCAAAAGATAATTCATTTACAAAGCGAACCAATTGCCAGACAGTTTTGCTGAGCCAAAAAGAGTGACAAAGTCACATATTCCAGCTGTTAATGCTCCTGCTAAAATTGATGTTCCTGTAGAACACATAGAGAATACGATTGAGCTTAAACCACAACTGAAGCATGGTAGGCCCTCTGGTTCCAAAGATAAAAATCCTCGAAAAAGAAAAGGAGCAAATAATAAGAACGGTCCAATCGAGGATTTATCGACTAGAGAAGAGTCGATGGGCATAAATGGTGATAAAAATAAAAGTCAGGTTCCTGAACAAATTGAAATAATGATAATAAAGAGATCTCGATCAACTACGCCCAGAATGGAATAAGATGGAACCGAGATAAAGTCAACATTGACGATAAATTTTCATTTAACGTAGCGCTACCTGAAATGAATGAAATTAATGAGAATGAGGATCATGAACCAAGATCTGTAAAAGAAAGCAGATAAAGAAATGATTGGCCAAAATGGAAGATGCAATCGATGCTAAATTAAAATCACTTGCAAAACGAAAAGTTTTCGGACCTGTAGTTCGTATACCAGAGAATATAAAGCCCGTTAGATATAAACGGGTTTTTATCAGAAAGAGAAATGAAAAGGGCGAAATTGTGAGATATAAAGCCCGACTTGTTGCACAAGGATTTTCGCAAATCCCTAGTATTGATTACGAGGAGACATATTCTCATGTGGTGGATGCAACAACTTTTCGTTATATAATAAGTCTGGCAATACGTGAAAAACTCGATATGCGTCTAATGGATGTTGTCACTGCCTATTTATATGGCTCACTTGATAGTGACATTTATATGAAGCTTCCTGAAGGATTTCAATTGCCTGAAAATTCAGGGCCCCGTGATGAGTACTCAATTAAACTGAACAATATAGATTAAAGCAATCTGGGTGTATGTGTTCTAGTAATACGAATCCAAACATTCGGATTAATAGTTTTGGTGTTGACATAACTGACTAAAGATTTGAAACCGGATATCCGACGCATCGGTTCACACTAAGGAACAAACGCTACACTAAAGTGACCGGTCTGAATTAAGTACGAAGAATTCAACCGCATACCGACTATGGATACGGTCACAAACAAGATTCCAAACAAGAACACTGAAGTATGTTGGACCGGAGTTGATACAAGTTGAACACTCGAGACAAGACCTTACTAAGACAAAAAGGAAATTTCAGACATTCAATGCAGCGCTGCATGTTTAGAGTGAAGCAGAGGTCAACTAACTAAAATAAGGAATAAAGCAAAGGTGACATGATAAACCGCAGCATAAACCGGACAGACCCATTTTGGGAAAGTCAATTAATGCACTGTTCAGAGTAAAGAGCTTATCTCACAATGGATTCAAATTCAAACCTCAGCTATAAAAGGAGGAATACAAGTTGAAGACTGTACTTCACAACCTCATGTATTCCAAGTTATTATCGACGCTTTTTCAAGCACTGTGAAAGATAGAAATCAAGAGTGAATTTGAGGGACGTAATCATTCATAGTTTATGTTCTTTATTCACACGGACTGTAAAAAGCTGTTAAAGTAGGTGGATTGTTGTAAACGGCTGCCTAGGTGATTTGCTAGATTTAAGTTGTGCTCAGCTCGATAGTTGTACTGTGACTTGTACAACTGAAGATCTAGTGATTCCCATTGAGGAAGAAGGGGAGACGTAGGAGATTTTAACTCCGAACTTCCAGAACAATTCGGTCTGACACACACACGTATTTCATTTCACAATCGATTACAACGGTTCAGTATCATTTTCCGCACCAATACTGACCGGTCATTGATCGAATACCAGGCCCTGCACGAAACAGTTAAATAAACCAAAAAAGAGTCAAGCGTTTATTCACCCCCCTCTAAACGCATCAACCGATCCTAACAAGTGGTATCAGAGCGGGTTTATTCAATCATCAACCGATAAAAGTGAATACATCAAGCAAGTTGCCGATGTTCTCCCGGGAAAAGTTCATGGAATGGAAAGTTCGTATGATGACTCATCTTGCGGCTAAAAACGAAGATATGTGGGACGTGATCACTGATGGACCTCCAACGCTGATAAAGGTCAACCCACTTCATGCACAAGATAACTCACAACTGCAAACATTCGTAAAGGTGAAAAGTGAATGGACAGAAGGCGAAAGGAAACTGATGAATCTGGACAACGTTGCCAAGGACATTCTGTTCAAAACACTGGATACCGGAACATTCAGACAAGTAATGCTGTGCAAAACCGCAAAGGAAGTCTGGACGAAGCTTTGCCAAATCTGTGAAGGAAATGAATCTACAAGGGAAAACAAACTCATAGTTGCTATCCAGAAATACGACGGTGCGAAGATGAAACCGAGAGAATCAATGACCGACTTCGAGAGCCGATTCATGAACATCATCAATGACCTCACTGCGCTTGGAAAACTTTGGAAACCGAGATGTCGCTATCAAAATCATGAAAGCACTTCCTCGTGAATGGGACGTAAAGACCATGGCCATGAGAGAATCAAAAGACCTCAGTAAAATACAAGTTCATGATCTATTTGCTTATCTCAAGGCCTATGAGTTTGAACTGCAAACAAGAATGGAAGAAGCAGTTACAGAACAACCGGTCAAAGCACTTGTGGCTCCAGAGGCCTCAACATCAAAAACTCCCGAAGAACTGACAGACGAAGTCATGTCGCTCTTTGTAAAGAGATTTGGGAAGTTCATGAAGAAGAACCGAGGCAGTACTTCGGATGGTAAGAACTTTTTGAGAAACAAAACTGAGAGAACTGATGTTTCCTATTTTAAATGTGGCAGAAAAGGACACTACGCTATTGACTGCCGAGTCGCCAAGAAAGAAAAGGAGAAAGCCAGTACCAAGTCCAAGAAGTATCAAAAGGCACTGGTAGCAAAAAATGGAAGATCCTAGGATGACTCTGATTCTGAAGAATCGGACAGTGATGAGTCAGACAACAGCAGTGACCAGGAAACACATGAGTGTCTTATGGCCAACATAATCGACGATGAGGTATGTGAACCTGCCTGTAATGATTTTACAAAAGAAGAGCTGCTACAAGCTCTTCAAGAAATGGCTGATGAATATCAGAAGCTGTCAGCAAGAATTAAGCAAAAGGGCACAATCACACCAGTTGAACAAACCGGTAGTGACCTCAGTCAAACAGGGGCTCTGACTGAGGAGGTTAGGGAGCTTAGAAAGGAGATAGTGCAGCTAAAATCTGAAAACTCTAGGTTAAACACCATTATACAGTCCTGGAATCAGTCCAAGAAGAAAGCAGAAAGAATTCAGAGCAACCTGAAGGATAGCAACGATAAGACTGGGCTTGGGTTTAAGGACACCGGATCAGGTGCATCCTCTTCACACGCGAAGAATACGGGATGGATCAAGTTTGTCCCAGCCAGCTCCTCACAAGCTAGTGATACCGCCTCCAGTCAGGATGAGGAGAGAATATCAATCAAATGAGAGACCATAAAGAACTACTCCCTCACGAACTAGACCAATACTCAATAGGCATAAACACAGCAGTAGACAATACCAAGCACAAAGGCTAGGATTGACTAGGCCTAGAAATACTAAATATCTTATAGACCCAAGTACTGGACGGACTATCAAAATCATTCAGATCTGGGTGCCTAAGAATCTAATCTATTCCGGACCCAAGGAAGACTGGTTACCAATATACATATATATATATATATACTTTTCTTTTTCAGGAGTACATTGAGGAGCTAAACCGGTCAGTATGGTATCTAGACAGTGGATGTTGTCAACACATGATCGGGAATGAGAGACTGCTAACGAAGCTCAAGCCACATACCGGTCCAATCATCACCTTTGGAGACAACGCTAAAGGTGAAACAATAGGGAAGGGAGTGATTACTCACAGGAACCTTACCCTAAAGGATGTACATTTGGTACAAAACCTTCACTATAATTTAATAAGTGTCAGTCAGCTATGTAGAAATAACTTTCTAATATCTTTCGTAAAAGATAAATGTTTTGTAAAGGATCAAACAGAGCACATACTAATAAGCGGTTATAGACTCGGTGGCACATATAGAGTCCAGTGGGGAGATCAGTCTATGTCCACACAAACTTGTTTTATAGCTTATAACTCCAAAAGTTGGCTATGGCACAAACGACTCAACCATCTAAACTTTAAGACTATTTCAGCCCTTAAGAAAAATAGTCTAGTTAGAGTTTATCTCACCTGAAGTTTTCAAAAGATAAACACTACTGCGTGTCAGTTAGGTAAACAAATTTAGTCAACCTGCAAAAATAAAGGGAATATAGAGTCAAACCGGTGTCTAGATTTACTTCACATGGATCGATCTCTTTGGACCCATACCGGTGGTCAGTCTTGGTGGTGCTAAGTACACTCTCGTAGTAGTAGATGATTTCCCTAGGTTTACTTGGGTTGTTTTTCTAAAGTCTAAAGACCAACCCCAGTCAGCCTAATGAAACTCTTCAAAGAATGCAGAATGAACAAAATGTAACATAAACTGAATTCGTAGCGAGCGAGGTACTGACTTTGTGAATTCTGTGCTAACCGAATTTCTTGAGAACCATGGTATACGCCATGAGTTATCTACTGCCAGGACACCACAACAGAATGGAGTTGCTGAAAGAAGAAACAGAACTCTCAAGAAAGCGGCCAGAACGATGTTAGCAGATGTGAATAACTCTCAGCCTTTGATACACGGGCAAAAGGATTTTCTTGGTACTCCTAGTCAGCAAAGCCTACCGGGTCGCTTAAGCAATCAACAGAGAAAAACTAAAACTCTATCTATTTAAGAATCAACACACCTAGTCTTTGAAGAATCAGAAACCGATGATCAATCCCCTAACAACATTAGTCGCTTAAGCAGTCAACATGAGAAATCTCAACTTGAAGATGAAAGTGATGAAGAAAGCGATCATCCGATTTTAGAGCCAATTGAAATACCGATCATGGAGGAACCGGTATTCAGGATGATGATGTTGAGATACCGGTGAAACAATCAATTCATGTAATGCTGATCATGGAGTTGTTCCAGAAAACGGATCCAGTAATGAATCAAGACATACCGGAGGAATCAACTGAGGGGGAACGCATCAAATGGATTCGTGCAAAGCTGAATCATCCTCAGCAATTGATCATTGGAGATCTTATCGCACCTATGAAACAAGGAGGCAAACCAATCCAACCTATTTAGTCACGCCTTCATATCTCAGATTCAGCCAACCAAAATTGATGAAGCTCTCAAGACGTTGGAGTTTTATCAACAATTTACTTGTGTAGGCGCGGATCCAGTATTTTCTGAATCCTTAAGTAAGGAATTACAAAAGAAGTTCTTTCAACAAGATGTGAATTAGGAAGGATTGGGTCGGGTCAATTCAATAATCGACGCCTGTTGGCATTCAACCCTTCCTTCTCCCTTCAGGGCCTATCCGAAAGAGAATCCAGTACTTCTTTCTAAAGAGATTCGATTCGGAACTCTTATATGTCCAAGGTTCAATATTGAAAGAATTTCAGAGGTTTTCCCTGACTTTGTCCGTGTCAACAAACAATTCGAAATACCTCGACTTTTTTAGAAGGTCCTCAAATAGCAATGATTCGAAATGGATAGAAGCTATGCAAGAAGAACTGAACCAATTCGCGTGAAATCAAGTTTGGACTCTTGTTCCTAGGCCAATCCAAACTGTAATTGATACAAAATGGGTATTCAAGAACAAGCTCAATGAGGATGGACTTGTCACTAGGAATAAGGCAAGGCTGGTTGCTCAAGGCTATCGGCAGGAAGAAGGAATTGACTATGATGAGAGGTTCGCACCAGTAGCAAGACTTGAAGCCATTCGGATATTTTAGCATATACAGCTCACAGGGACTTCAAAGTATTCCAAATGGACGTTAAGAGTGCATTTCTGAATGGAACAATATCTGAAGAAGTGTACGTGCTCAACCACCCGGTTTTGAAAGTCATGAACAACCTGATCATGTCTACCGGTTGAAAAAGGCTCTCTATGGACTGAAGCAAGCACCGAGAGCTTGGTACGAGACGCTATCAAAATTCTTAACTGATCACAACTTCGTCATTGGGAGTGTTGACAAAACACTATTCAGATTTACAAAGGGTGATCATCTACTGATTGTTCAGATCTATGTAGATGACATTATTTTCGGTTCAACCGATGCCAAGTTATGCAAGCGGTTATCTAATATGATGCAAGATCAGTTTGAGATGAGTATGATCGGTGAACGTACCTTCTTTCGGGGACTTCAAGTAAGGCAGTTGGAGCAAGGCATATTCATCAATCAGATCAAATACACGAAGGAGTTGCTCAAAAAGTTCGATATGGAAAATTGTTCTCAAGCCACAACACCTATGAGTTCCTCAATCAAATTAGACAAGGATGAAAATGGAACTTCAGTTGAAGTTACCAAATATCGGGGATTAATTGGATCATTACTCTACCTCACTGCCAGCAGACCGGACATTATGTATAGCGTCTGTCTGTGCGCTCGGTTTCAATCTGACCCAAAGGAAAGCCACTTCACAGCAGCAAAACGGATCTTGAAATATCTCAAAAGGACCATCAATGTAGGTCTGTGGTATCATAAAGATTCAAATATGTCGTTACACGGCTATACCGATGCTGACTATGCGGGTTGAAAAATAGATCGACGGAGCAGCAGTGGAACATGTCAGTTTCTTGGTGACCGGCTAATCTCTTGGTTCAGCAAGAAACAACCTCCCTAGCCACATCCACATCTGAAGCAGAATACTTAGCGACTGGACGTTGCTGCTCACAGATTCTATGGATACAGCATCAACTAGAATACTATGGGATCAAATAAACCGATACCCCCATCTTCTGTGACAATACGAGTGTAATTCCGGTATTTCATTCAAGAACAAAGCACATTGAGATACGACATCACTTCATACAAGATCATGTGCTGAAGAAGAATGTACGCTTGGAACACATCTCAACCGATCTGCAAGTCGTTGATATACTGACCAAGCCGCTACCAGAAGCTAAATTCATTTTCTTTCGAAATGGTTTTGGTCTATTAGATTTATCCTAAGTAACCTAAGCATGGAGTCAGGGGGAACATTGTTATATCAAAATGATTGATATAATTGGTTGCCTAGACACTACAAAAACCGTGCAAATTGATGATCGTAGTAAACCCTTCCTCTTCAACAGTCGTTCCCTTCATATTGGTCAACATACACTACACCTGTCAGTTTCTATTGTGTTCATATCTGAAATCGGTTATTTCTTTTTTTCATGAAACCGGTAATTCTTTCTAAAAGAAAGGTATCGATACCGACATATTCCCAATTTCTTGACCAACGACTGATCGAAATCGTTCTTATTTAATATACGTCATCAATTGCACACATTCTGTCGTAGCACTTTTGAGGAAAACTGACAACAGGCATTGTACTACCCAGCAGAAATATGATACCGCAGTTTACGATGTGAGAGGAAGGCTAAGCGACAAGACGTCTTGAGCATTTAATGCGAAAATACGCTTTATCCCGCTCAGAGGACTTTGGTTCGTGATCGATTGAAGCATCTTCATCCTTATCCTCAACTCACAAGCAGAATCATCATTTCGAAATCTCTCGACAAACTCTACCAAATCTCTCCGAAAAATGGCACCAATCCACAATGACCTTACAAGAACTGCGATTCAGATTTACTTCGCCAAAGTGACTGGTGACGGTTTTCTCCCTGTTCTCAATCCCTAATTACAACCGGCCTTCAGACCTTTCTACAGTGCTCATACAAGTACTATCTCGATGCTCTGCATCAGTTGTTCAATACAGTCCTCATCGTGGGAGATCGCCTCCCTCATCAACGATCATCAGTTCGACATCACAGAGAAGTATTTTGCTGAACTCTTCAATCTTCCAACCACAGAAGCAACCGTCATCAATGTTCTAGATGATGTGAAGGAACAACTCAAACCCAGGTTATCTCTGACAGGGACGTCGTTTAAAGATTCAGATAAGAGAGTGTCTTGAAACCAGAGTACTGCCTGTTTCATGACGTCGTAGCCCAGTCAGTATTGGGAAAGGCTGGCTCATTTGATATGCTCACAAGTGACAAAGTTCAGGCCATGGTGGCCATCTTGACCGAGGAGTGGAGATCAATTGGTCTTCTGTGATCTTCTCAGTACTGAAGGGGATACTGTGTAACCGGTAGTTCAAGAACTTCGCCCCCCAACTCTCTTTCCTTCTCAGGCACAAGATTGCTGACGTTGGAACGGTTCAAACGCTGGGGTTTGCCCAGATAGTTTCGTCGGAAGTTATCCGACAAATGGTAGTCGCGGCCTCACCTACTAAGAAGCCGACCAAACGGAAGGCCTCTGCAGATCCCATCAACTCCCACCGTCCAAGAAACCCACAGTCGACAGATTCCCGAAACCGATTGCCACCGCCTCATCTAAGAAGAAAGGTGACGATCCTAAACCGGTCACCAATAAACCTGCCAGCAAGAACTAGTTCTGGCATCCTCGTCTGATGACACTGCGCCGCTTCAAGAAGTTTTCAAGAAACCAAGAAGCAAAGCGCCCAAAAAGAAGGCGAACACTTCCTCCACTGTTCGGACTTCCACGACCACGGACACACCAGTTAGTGCTGGTGCCACCCTTCTTCCACTCAGGAATCGCAACCATTCTAGTCAGTTCCTCTGCAATCGCCGGTCATCACTGTCCCTCCAGTTTTCGGGACAACTGGTCCGGTGACTCAGACTGCTCCACCACAAGGCGGTGTGGTGATACGAGATGCAGTCCGAACAACTGCAACTGACAAAGTAAAGGGCAAGGCCATACTTGTTCCAGAAGGCCCTGAATCAGTTGACGAAACCGCCTGGACACTCATCAAACAAGAGATTGATGAGAACATTGCGGCTGATCTTCAGGCCTTTGACGAATGGCTTGACATTCTGTATGCCCCTCTCAGTCGCAAAGTCCATAATGATCGACTGACAAAGGCAAGAAAGACTGAGGTCAAGATCATCGAGCTAATGGGCATCAATCTATCAAGATTTTGTTGAATGCTCAGGAACTGTTCAGTCTTCGCCTCAAGATGGATCAGCTGCAACACTACATTGAGCAGCGAAGGCAGAATTTTCAACTGGAAGGACCTGATGCAGTTCACGAACTTCAGATTCTGACCAGATTGGAGGCTGAGATGCAGAGCATGCAAGCATAGTATGCCGTTTTTTTCCATAGGCTTCAGCCAGATCTGTCTTCCTCATCTACTGCTTCCACAACATCGACTGCATCTACCTCTCTTATCTTCAACGCATCGGTTGCATCCACCACCACTACAGCCCTGGTCGTTGCACCCATGCCTTTTTCATCAGCTGCCGCAGACGCTGATTTCTCTACTTCTCTACAACTGGTACCTCGACTAGTGTTCATCTCAACTTCTGGACCGGGTCTCTCCACCCCCCTCATTCTCACTTGGCGGTCCTCCACCTTTTCGCCAACCAATCCCAGATTTCTCTCTGCCCTTCCTGAGAAATTTACTACTTCCCATTCAGACTCCAACCTTCTCTTCACCACCACTACTTCTCACATATGACGGGGTTTATGCGTCGATCGACTCCGATTTCTCTTATAGTAACGATGCTGCAGACGAACAAGGCATTTCGACTACTGAGATGGCAACTGAATCGGCTGTTACCACTGTCGACTCCCAACTGGTGCAGTTTCAGGCTGATCAAGAGACTGCTGCTGCCTCATTGCACTCTATAGAAGCAGCAGATGGACATGGCGCTTCAATCAGCAGATGTAACTACTGAGTCGTTATTGTTTTCGCCGATCCTCAACCAGTGCAAGTTCAGATGCTAGTTCTTGAGCAGGCAGCTATCCAGTCTTCTCGACTATCGACTGATTCTTCCAAGACTGCCTCTGTGCCTGCTGAGATTATGAGTGGAACGAGGGAAATCTCTTTAGTGAAGCAAACCTACCGAACGATGTCTGTTCTCAGCAAGAAAGTCGACGGTGACCGACAGCATACTAATGAGCGATTCAATGCACTCACAAGTGACCTAGCTGGTCTCCGTTCTGACGTCTGTGCAGATTTGGAGGTCATCAAAGCTCAACTGACCGCATTGACCAGACTGGTGACTCGGTTATTGCCAAAAAGGGAGAAAGTGGCGCCAGCAGAAAACATCAGCACTCTAGCTCAAGCTCAACTGAGCCTCAGAAGTTCATCTCGCAGCTATATCTTAAGGTCGGTGACCCGAAAAGAGCTGCGATCGAAGCAGCACTAATACCGGAAGAAGCATTAAGGGAACACGCTTCTACTATTCCAGTTTGCAAAGCCGGTCCGGTTGAAGTGCAGTATGATGGCAGCAGTCTAAGGCACTTAGCCTGTAGTCTTACAAAAGATCAACTGGCTGACCTCGCAAGACTGCATGATATGAAGGAGCAGGCATACAAAGACGACGCCAAGCTGAATGAGGTGGCATGGATATTTAAGATCAAGGGCTATGAGTAGTGGTAGTTTGTATCAAATCCCCTTTGATATTAAATGAAAACTAGTTTTTGCTGCTAAGTTTTGTCAATCACCAAAAATGGGAAAATTGCTAGTAATACGAATTCAAACATTCGAATTAATAGTTTTGGTGTTGACATAATTGACTAAAGATATGAAACCGGATATCCGACGCATCGGTTCACACTAAAGAACAAACGCTACAGTAAGGTGACCGGTCTGAATTAAGTACGAAGAATTCAGCCGCGCACCGACTATCGATACCGATCACAAACAAGATTTCAAACAAGAACACTGAAGTATGTTGGACCGGAATTGATACAAGTTGGACACTCGAGACAAGAGCTTACTAAGACAAAAAGGAAATTTCAGACATTCAATGCAAAACTGCATGTTTAGAGTGAAGCAGAGGTCAACTAACGCAAATAAGGAATAAAGCAAGGTGACATGATAAACTGCCGCATAAACCGGACGGACCCATTTTTGGGAAAGTCAATTAGTGCACTGTTCAGAGTAAAGAGCTTATCTCACAACGGATTCAAATTCAAACCTCAGCTATAAAAGGAGGAATACAAGTTGACGACTGTACTTCACAGCCTTACGTATTCCAAGTTATTACCGACGATTTTTTAAGCACTGTGAAAGAGAGAAATCAAGAGTGAAGTCGAGAGACGTAATCATTCATAATTTATGTTTTCAGTATTCCAGCGGAATGTAAAAAGCTATTGAAGTAGGTGGATTGTTGTAAACGACTGCCTAGGTGATTTGCTAGATTTAAGTTGTGCCCAGCTGGTAGGTTGTACTGTGACTTGTACAACTGAAGATCTAGTGAACCTTCCTATTGAGGAAGAATGGGAGACGTAGGAGATTTTAACTCCGAACTTCCAGAAACAATTTGGTCTCACACACACACGTATTTCATTTCACAATCGTTTACAACCGTTCAGTATCATTTTCCGCACCAATGCTGACCGGTCATTTTCCGCACCAATGCTAACAATGTGGTATAATCGCCTTAGTGGATATTTATTGAAAGAGGGATACAAAAATGATCAAATTTGCCCTTGTATATTTATGAGAAGATGTAGAAATGATTTTGTCATCATAGCAGTATATGTTGATGATATCATATAATTGGAACTCGTGAAGAGTTATCAAAGGCCGTTAATTGTTTGAAAAAGGAGTTTAAAATGAAAGATCTCGGAAAGACGAAATTTTATCTCGGCCTGTAGATTGAATATTTGAAAATGGAATATTTGTATGTCAAGAAACATATACGAAAAAGGTATTAAAAAGATTTTAAATGGATAAAGCTCATTCGTTGGATACTCCGATGATTGTTCGATCTCTAGATATGAATAAAGATCCGTTCAGACCTCGAGAAAATAATGAAGAATTGCTTGGTCCTGAAGTACCATATCTTAGTGCCATAGGAGCACTACGTACCTTACGAGTCATACGCGACCTGATATAGCGCTCGCTGTAAATTTATTGGCGAGATATAATTCATCACCAACTGGTACACATTGGAACGGTATTAAACTAATTTTTCGATACCTAAAAGGAACAACTGATTTGGGATTATTCTATTCAAATGAGTTCAGGTCAGATCTAATCGGATATGCAGATGCTGGTTTTCTATCCGACCCACATAATGCTCGATCGCAAACGGATTATCTGTTTACATATATCGGAACTGCTATTTCTTGGCGGTCAGTTAAACAAAATTTAACCGCCACTTCATCTAATATGCGGAAATTTTAGCAATTCATGAAGCTAGCAGAGGATGCGTTTGGTTGCGACCGATAATCCAGCATATACGACAAACTTGTGGGTTATTATCGAAAAAGTTACCTCAAACGATGAAGACAATGCCGCATGTATTGCTCAGTTAAAGGAAGGTTACATCAAAGGCGTTAGAACCAAATATATATCGCTTAAATTCTTTTATACGCATGACCTCCAGAAGACCGGCAAAATTAACGTACAACAAGTTCGATCAAGTGACAACCTTGCGGATCTATTCACCAAAGTGCTACCTCCAAGATTATTCGAAAAACTTGTAGATTTAATTGGACTCCGAAGGCTCAAAGATCTTGAGTAATGTTCACATCAGGGGAGACAATATACGCTGTACTCTTTTTTCCTTCATTAGTTTTTATCCCACTGGGTTTTTCCTAATAAGGTTTTTAACGAGACAGTTATACAATTAGATGAAAATATTTTTGTGATGGGCATCCAAGGGGAAGTATTATAAAATTATAGGTATGGATGCCCATTCATAGGTATTGTTGGATCAATATTTTATTACATTAATTTTATTGGTTGGTTGTAAATCTTGGCATATAAATAGGGCCTCCTATTGGTCATTTGAACACACATAAAAATTATACAAAGTCACTCGCTTTGTAACAGAGTACGTTTTTTACTTCACTGAGACTATATTTAAAATATTTGATATTTTTACAGTATAGAAGTAAAAATAATATTTATTTTCGTTTATTTATTGTAATTAAATAATAATATGCCGACATTTATTTTATTTTAAATTTAAATTATTATTTTATTGGAATTTTAATCATTATAATGATAAGTTTAATAAGTAATATGATAGTGATAAATATGAATTGATTTTTTGTGTAGAAATCGAGTTTATGGGTTGGAATAAAAACATTGTAGCAACTGTATTATTCTGTAAATTGGCTGTATTTTTATGTCATGGCTTGGAGATGCTCAGCCTACAAGTATTATAAGAATTGTCCAATTGCGCCTTATTTAGAGCATCTCCAACCCAACATAATGCACAAAATTTTACACAATATAGTTGCTATGGTATTTTTACTCTACTATTTTGGAGCCTGAGGGTGAGGTTCCATCGACGAGTGAGAAAAGGAACGAGAGACCTACGGCTACGTGAGGATCAAGGACGCGGCGTACGGTTGGCAATGGCAAGTCAGTCACATAGGCTTTTGTAAGACCACGCGTCAGTACTAGACTGATTATGCCATCGATTCAAGCCAGATTCAAAGGAAGGACGGGAAAGCACAGGGCAGGAAACAATTAGAAAACCTAGAACCCTGTCCTTATCAACTCAATTCTCTACAATAATTTTGACTCCAATCCATTAACTCTATTTTTACACTAAACATCAAATTTCCATATCACTATCATAATTGACTTATTAAACTTTTTGTAAAGATTAAAAAGTCAAGATATTATAATGATTAATATTTAAAAATAAAATAAATTATAAAATAGCATTATTTAGTTATATAAACTAAAAGGAAAATATCAATAAATGAAAGAAAATTAATATTTTAATTTTATTATCATAAAAAATATCAAATACTTTAAATATAAGTAAAATATATTTATTAAATAAATAAATAGGAACTAAACTCTATTTTTGTTTTGAAAATTGTGTGTTCTTAGAACTAGAGTTTCTCTGCTAATCGACTCATGTTAAACATATTGGAGTAGAGACAAAGTACCCGTTGGAAGGAATGCTCTGGCCAACAAAGTATATTACAACTCAATAATCATAACATTAATTAGTAACACATAATTTCATGACACAATATCGTCGATGAAGGGAATGTTGGTCAAGTCTATGATCCCAGCAGCTACTAGAAAAGCAAGCATCCACAACGGTAGAACCCATAATACAAGTGTTAATAGTATTTGTTTCCCTGAAGAAAGAAAAAAATAATCTAGTATGATGAAACTTATATTACATTACAGTAGCGCCTACTGAAGCATGCCATACAATTACGTTTTTCAGTTAAGAAGGTAATATTATTTAGACAATAGAAGAAGCCAAAACAATTAATTAATTACCAGCAGTACGAGAAGTTCTTTCAGTTCTATCAATCAACCACTCGCCTGTCTCCCTCAGCTTCTTCTCCATGGAACCTTCATTCTTTCCCACTGAGTTCTTCAGTATATTATCGAACAAACTATTGCTCAGCTCTTTCCCTTCCCTAGAAAAAAAAAAAGAAAGGAAAAATTCAGAATGAGGAAAAACACAGGGATTTTATTCCATTAACTGAGCCTTGCCCGTCGTCGCCGTCGTCCTTATCGCGAAACACGCCGGCGCCGATCGCTCTTTCGATTTCAAGAATCGTGGGCTTAGCTTGCTTTCTTCGCTTCGTTGTTAGATTTTCGTTTTTTGATTTGAGGAGTTTGTCCGAGGAGTTGATGAGGTTGGAACGAGGAGGCAATGAAGAAGGTGAAGAAGAAGAAGAAGATGAAGAAGAGTCGTTATTTAGTGAGGATGAAGAAGCGAAGATTCGAGGTTTGTTAATAATGGAGTAACAGTTGAGAATCGCCATTATTACAAATAATATCTTCAGCGTAGAAATAATATAATAAGATATACGGCAGATTTACTTTACATACAAAAATGGCTGTAATAATATTAACTCGCGGTCCTAACAAGCCAAGTGATGGATGGATAAGGTGGGATAAGCTTTTGATGTAAGGGTATCGCATGAAATCTCATGTCCCAGTTTCTGTATCTCACTTTCTGTTTCTGTATCTCACTTTATGTCCCAAAATACGAAATTTAAAAATTTGTGATTTATGGACTATTTGGTCGGGTCGGTGGGCGGGTATTCGGATAAAATCTTGGAGCGGAAATTTAAAAAGAAAATAAAACAAAGTTCTTCATCACGCCAAAACAAGAAAATAAAATCTCTATTATAAATAAATAGGTATGGTGCCCATGATAGGTATGGATGCCCATGATTGGTTGGATCTATATTTATTTTATTTGCATTAATTTGATTGGTTGATTGTTGTAAATATTGGCCTATAATATGGCCTTTCTATTGCTCATTTGAATTGAATGAACCAATACAATTTCCTCTCTGTAACGTTGATTATTCTATAAATATTTTATAATACGTTATCAGCACGAGGCTCTACCGGCAACACCGATCTCTGTCGACGACGCTAATTTCTACGAAGATTTACGGGCATAATTAAGGTATAATAATTTTATTTCATATTTATGACAATATTATACAAATATAAAATATATATACAATATACAACAAAATGCCATAGTCCGACTGGTTTCGCGGAATACCGTCAAAATCTAAGTGATGGGAGGTCCAGATTTCGAATCCCAGCGGTGGCATATTAATATTTTTTTTATCCGACTAGCTTGGTTCGGTTTATCCGACCAGCTTGGTTCGGTTTGTCCGACTAGCTTGTTTCGGTTTAACCGCCTATCATGTGATGGTTTGGACCACCTGATATGGGCTGGTTTATACCGCCTATTATGTACCGGTGTGTAACCCCCGCTAGTAAGTACGTCTAATTATATATCCAAAATAATTGGCTATACAAACTATATTTTTTCAAATATTATTTTTATTAAGATTAGTTATGCATACAATATTTGTTATATTATCATTTTTGAATTGTTTTGTGTATTTTATAGTAATATGACGAATTTGGCGAGCCTTGAGTTTGTTGCACTCGATATCACTGGCCGAAATTATCTATCTTGGGCACTAGATGCCGAAATTCATTTGAAAGCAAAAGGTCTAGGTGATACCATCAAACCGACCAATGCAACATCCGAGCAGGACAAGGCGAAGGCAATGATTTTTCTTCGCCACCACATTCATGAAAGTCTCAAAATTGAGTACTTAACGGTGAAAGACCCGAAAGACTTGTGGACAAACTTAGAAGATCGATATAACCACTTAAAGACTGTTATTCTTCCAAATGCAAGGTATGAATGGGTGAATTTACGCTTGCAAGATTTGAAATCGGTAAGCGAATATAATTCTGCTGTTTATAGAATTACTTCTACACTGAAATTATGTGGAGAAACTATTACCGATGCAATTATGCTGGAGAAAACGTTCACCACATTTCGTCCATCAAATGTCATTCTACAACAGCAATATCGGGAGAGAAAATTTGAAAAGTACTCAGATCTTATTTCTTGTTTACTGTTGGCTGAGCAAAATAATGAGTTGCTAATGAGAAATCATGAACCCGACCGATTGGTACTGCTGCACTCCCTGAAGCAAATGCAGTCAATGTTAATAATGATAATAGTCGAGGTAATGATCGTGGGCGTGGTCGTGGTGGACATCGCGGTCGTGGACGTGGTCGTGGCTGAAATTATCATGGTGGTGGTTATCAATATTTCCGTGGTGGTTATCATAATTATCGTGGCGGTCATCAAAATTTTTCCCAGAAGAAGAAAGTTTATGATGGTAAAATGAAAAGAAGCAAACTGAACAGAAAGGGAATGACGAAAAATGTTATCGATGCGGTGGTCCGGCCATTGGTCCCGCACTTGCCGCACGCCCCAATACCTTGTTGAGCTGTATCAAGAATCAATGGGCAAAGGAAAGAAAACTGAAACGAACTTGGTTCAGGGTACAATTGCTTCAACTTCTGGTGTTAATGAAGAAGGTGTTAATTTCGATGCCGACGATTTTCTGCTCATCAATGAAGAAATTTAATCTGCTATCATTTATAATTTAAATGCTTTATTATTGTGTGCTTTGGTGTGTATCGTTCGAAAGTTATCGTTATGTTTGCTATGATTGTTATTTGGATGTCATTCCTGTGTTTGCTATGTATCGTGTGTTTTCAATAATTTCGTTATGTTTGCTATGATTGTTATTTGGATGTTATTCCTGTCTTTGCTATGTATCGTTTGTTTCAATAATATGTATTAATGATAATCATATGTTTGTTTATAAAGGATTTTATATAATGGACGCGAGCATGCGCAATCAAGAATTATGTCTTGCGGACTGTGCAACGAGTAATACAATTCTGAAAAATAAGAACTATTTCGAGCATCTTGATATGAAAGAAATCAGTGTGATTACTATATCGGGTAGCACAAATATAATTGAAGGCTCCGGAAGAGCTAATATATTATTGCCCAGAGGAACAAGGCTGATTATTGAAATGCCTTATATTCCCCTAAGTCTCAAAGAAATTTATTAAGCTTTAAAGCAATTCGAAATAACGATATCATGTTGAGACTGCACAAAAGGGAGATGTTGAATATTTGCACATTACGAAAGTTATTTCTAATGAAAAAAGAATCATAGAAATATTACCGTCTTTTAACTCTGGGCTATACTACACATATCTTCGAACAATTGAATCATATGCTATCCAAAGTTTACCAATGACAGTACGTTTACTGTTTGGCATGACCGGTTGGGCCATCCCGGTACAATTATGATGCGGAAAATAATTGAAAATTCACGCGAACATTTATTGAGAAACCCGAAGATTCTTCAATCGAAAGAATTAGCATGTATTGCTTGCTCTAAAGGGAAGTTAATTATTCGACCATCACAAATGAAAGTAAAGACCGAATCTATTGCATTTTTTGAGCGTATACATGGCGATATTTGTGGACCGATACATTCATCATCTGGACCATTTAAGTATTTCATGGTATTGATTGATGCATCAAGTAAATGGTCCCATGTTTGTTTATTATCTACGAGAAACTTAGCATTTGCGAGATTACTTGCTCAGCTAATTAGATTAAGAGCACATTTTCCAGATTATCCGATAAAGAAAATACGACTTGATAATGCTGGTGAATTTACTTCAAAGGCATTTAATGATTGTATGTCTATCGGTCTCGATGTCGAGCATCCTGTGCCACATGTCCATACACAACGGTCTTGCAGAATCATTGATTAAACGTCTGCAATTAATAGCAAGGCCATTGTTGATGAAGTCGAAACTTCCATCGTCTTGTTGGGGACATGCTGTATTGCATGCAGCAGCACTAATCCGCATCAGGCCAACAAGTTATAATGATATCTCTCCATTACAAATGGTTTATGGTCAGGAACCAGATATTTCTCATCTACGAATTTTCGGATGTGCAGTATATGTTCCAATTGCACCACCACAACGCACAAAGATGGGACCTCAAAGGAGGTTGGGAATATATGTCGGATTTGAATCTCCATCAATTATAAAATATTTAGAACCCTTAACTGGAGATCGATTCACGGCCAGATTTGCCGACTGTCACTTCGACGAAACAAATTTTCCGACATTAGGGGGAGAAAAGAAACAGTTGGAAGGAATATTAGTTGGAATGAATTATCACTAAATCATTATGATCCTTGAACAAAAGAATGTGAACTAGAAGTTCAAAAGATAATTCATTTACAAAGTTAGCGAACCAATTGCCACACAGTTTTGCTGACCCAAAAAGAGTGACAAAATCACATATTCCAGCTGTTAATGCTCCTGCTACAATTGATGTTCCTGCGGAACAAACAGATAATACGATTGAGCTTAAACCACAATTGAAGCGTGGTAGGCCCTCTGGTTCCAAAGATAAAATCCTCGAAAAAGAAAAGGAGCAAATAATAAGAATGGTTCAATCGAGGATTTATCGACTAGAGAAGAGTCGACGGGCATAAATGATGATAAGAATGAAAGTCAGGTACCTGAACAAATTGAAAATAATGATAATGAAGAGATCTCGACCAATTATGCCCAGAATGGAATAAGATGGAACCGAGATAAAGTCAACGTTGACGATAAATTCTCATTTAACGTAGCGCTACATGAAATGAATGAGATTAATGAGAATGAGGATCATGAACCAAGGTCTGTAAAAGAGTGCAGACAAAGAAATGATTGGCCAAAATGGAAAGATGCAATCGATGCTGAATTAAAATCACTTGAGAGACGAAAAGTTTTCGGACCTGTAGTCCGTATACCAGAGAATATAAAGCCGGTTGGATATAAATGGGTTTTTATCAGAAAGAGGAATGAAAAAGGCGAAATTATGAGATACAAAGCCCGGCTTGTTGCTCAAGGTTTTTCGCAAAGACCTGGTATTGATTATGATGAGACATATTCTCCGGTGATGGATGCAACAACTTTTCGTTATATAATAAGTCTGGCAATACGTGAAAAACTCGATATGCGTCTAATGGATGTTGTAACTGCCTATTTATATGGCTCACTTGATAGTGACATTTATATGAAGCTTCCTGAGGGATTTCAATTGCTTAAAAATTCAGGGCCCCGTGATGAGTACTCAATTAAACTAAACAAATCGCTTTATGGATTAAAGCAATCTGGGCGTATGTGGTATAATCGCCTAAGTGAATATTTATTAAAAGAGGGATACAAAAATGATCAAATTTGCCCTTGTATATTTATGAGAAGATGTAGAAATTATTTGGTTATCATAGCAGTATATGTTGATGATATCAATATAATTGGAACTCCTGAAGAGTTGTCAAAGGCCGTTAATTGTTTGAAAAAGGAGTTCGAAATGAAAGATCTCGGAAAGACTAAATTTTGTCTCGGCCTGCAGATTGAATATTTGAAGAATGGATTATTTGTATGTCAAGAAACATATACGAAAAAGGTATTGAAAAGATTTATATGGATAAAGCTCATCCTTTAGATACTCCGATGATTGTTCGATCTCTAGATGTAAATAAAGATCCGTTCAGGCCTCGAGAAAATGATGAAGAATTGCTTGGTCCTGAAGTACCATATCTGAGTGCCATAGGAGCACTAATGTATCTTACGAGTCATACGCGACCTGAAATAGCGTTCGCTGTAAATTTATTGGCAAGATATAGTTCGTCACCAACTCGTAGACATTGGAACGGTGTTAAACGAATTTTTCGATACCTAAAAGGAACAACTGATTTGGGATTATTCTATTCAAATGTGTCCAGTCAGATTTAATCGGATATGCAGACGCTGGTTTTCTATCTGACCCACATAATGCTCGATCGCAAACGGGTTATCTATTTACATATGGTGGAACTGTTATTTCTTGGCGGTCAGTTAAACAAAGTTTAACCGCCACTTCATCTAATCATGCGGAAATTTTAGCGATTCACGAAGCTAGCAGAGAATGTGTTTGGTTGCGATCGATAATCCAGCATATACGACAAACTTGTGGATTATTATCGGAAAAGTTACCTCCGACGATTTTATATGAAGACAATGCCGCATGTATTGCTAAGTTAAAGGAAGGTTACATCAAAGGCGATAGAACCAAACATATATCGCCTAAATTCTTCTATACGCACGACCTTCAGAAGACCGGTGAAATTGACGTACAACAAGTTCGATCAACTGACAACCTCGCAGATCTATTCACCAAAGCGCTACCTCCAAGATTATTCGAAAAACTTGTAGATCTAATTGGACTCCGAAGGCTCAAAGATCTTGAGTAATGTTCACATCAGGGGGAGACAACATACGCTGCACTCTTTTTCCCTTCATTAGGTTTTTATCCCAGTGGGTTTTTCCTAATAAGGTTTTAACAAGGCAGCTAATATAATCAGATGAAAATATTTGTAATGGGCATCCAAGGGGGAGTATTATAAATAAATAGGTATGGTGCCCATGATAGGTATGGATGCCCATGATTGGTTGGATCTATATTATTTATTTGCATTAGTTTGATTGTTGATTGTTGTAAATATTGGCCTATAAATATGGCCTTTCTATTGCTCATTTGAAGTGAATGAACCAATACAATTTCCTCTCGGTAACGTTGATTATTCTATAAATATTTTATAACATCTCCTATTTATCTATACTGACAAGATATGGATTGCTGGTCCAAGATGCCCCCAATCGAGTCAAATTAACATTGTTTTTTTCTTCTTCATGTGATTCAATGCCTACCTTCATATATAATAATCTTCAATATGGCTTTGGGTAATCGAATGGTCTTCCTTGTCTGCGCACGTGAGAAAGAATTATGTCAAGAGTCATTTTTTTTCAGTATGCAGACAAAAACTAATAACAATTTAAATGTAATGAATATAATTTCATTGAATACTACTTCGTTTGACTACTATTTCGTCTTTTCCCAGACATTCAAAATCTCCTAAACATGCACTAATATCTGCGTGTGTTTAGTGCGTGTTTGAGGGAGGGACACAACGAACCATAAACATAAAGACCACATTTTTACAGTTGCGATTAGGGTTTTGAAAAACACATTCGTTCGCAGATTATTATTATTATTATTACTGATCGATCTAATCCTCTCAGAGGGTCGTCGAACTCGAACCCATATTGCACAATATTAGCTTATGCAAAGCACTTGAAAAAGTGGACAATTGTCAAATATATGTGTTTAATCTTGATGAAAAATTGAATATACATACTAATTACTAACCATATATGAACATCTAAGCATGGATTATATATTCCATTTCCCAAACAAACAATAATTTATCGGATCTAATTAATCACATCACAAAGATCGATGGCTAATCAATCTTGTCTCCTCCTTGCTGTTTTTCTTACCAACACTGCTCTTCTTCTTCTTCTCTTTAATAATATCAAGCTTAGGCTTCCACTGACTTCTAACGACAAGCATTTCAAACTCTTTCCTCAACTGAGGCGTCGAGCAAACCCTACCACCAATCTTTAGTCGATGATCATCATCTTCTCCAAATAGGTCCCCGCGATTGTTCTTCACTAGCATCTCTTCGAAGACCTTAATCCTCAACTCCCCGAAGGAGTCTTGACAACCTCGAAAGGCGAACCCTTTCCTTGGAAAGCCGTTCTACATCGAACTAACGTGGAGAAAGACAAAGCAGATTGGAAGAAATTGATGGGGAGGAGAAAGTAGTAATTTCCTGGGCGAAGCTTATCGTTTTGTGACAAAGGTGGAGTTTTCTGACCGAGGTAGAAGCTGTCTGATCTACACAACATGTGCTTGGGAAATTCTTGCATTAGCTCCATCGCTTTGATTGGCTTGTCGTAGATCTTTAAGTCGCCGTCGTCGCACTTTATTATTTTTATTTTCTTGCGATTTTCTTTCGTATAAGCAGCTTCTTCTTCAGAAGGGATATGAACGCATGAAGAAACTTGGAAGCAGCGTGGTAATAATGGGGTTTTCATCTTTTCTGCTCTTCAAGAAAATGGCGAAAAGCAGTTGTTTTTTGTTCTTCTATTGTCGAATGGAAAGGCAAAAGTTTTCACAAATAATGAGTTAGAGATGTTTGGATATGCGTGGATGTTTATATATGCGTCTATTTGAGTTGGAGAGATTGAGTTTGTTAACAAAAATTGGGATTCAATTGCAGGCATATAATATAGGCAAGTGTAATAACGAGTTTTGGATTTGATGACTATGGTCAACGATAAAGAAATGATGGTCAGCGCATGTTTATTCTCAAGTTCAAAAAAGACATGCTTTACTTTGACCAAGAATTTGGCTTTTTTGATTTGTAGTAGGCCTTCTTTTGTGGCATTTGTTTACGGGATATCCTCGAATCTTTTTTTGTCATTTTGAATTTTTCATACTGGTAATTTATGAATGGGTTTCTCAATAAAAAAAGGTGAACCTACCTAAACCCTATTTAGAAAAGTTTATTTATTTATTAATCCATGCTCGCTTTGAGATGCATTGCATGTACTCATGGTATAATCGGTGGTGTATATCTTTATAATGCGTCGCATGCGCCCGGCACTGCGTGATGGGCGAGTCATGATGTGCGCGGAGCGTGCAAGACACTCGGCATCGGCGCGCAGGGTAGGCACTGCGCGCAGCGGCACAAAGGTGGCAAGAACGCGCGCGGTGCGCCCGGTGGGCAGACAGGGACGGAACCACGGGTGTCAGGGGGTCGCCCGACCCCCCAGCGGCCGCCGTCAGAAGGATATATGATAGAGCTTTCAATTTAGGTCGCCGTGGTTGTACTGTAATTTTCAGGGTTTTGAGCTGCTAGAACAAAGGAGGAAGAAGACTCGTTTGAGATTACTAATTTTAATTGTGCTTACTTTTAAGTGGGCCAACAATTTTAAAAATTAAATAAATGTTGGGCTTTTGTTACTTGTATTAACGAGTTTTCTTAAGTTTACTTTTTCGTTTTCTTGGACCACTAGTTAAATACTAACAAAATCCTTATCATTATCATTAACATAACATATAAATTCTCTCGCCACTGCAAGTTTGCAATTGCAAACATGGCGTCTTGTACAACCAAGTATATTTTTTTTTGTAAATCTAATTCTTGTCCATCTTATCATTTATGTAGGGATTAACTTTTCTTTCTTTTACAGAAATTCTTCTATTGAAAAATTTTTCCAGAAGAAATCAAAAGACATTGAATCATCATCAGACGATGTGAATACACGAGAAATTCGTTGTAAAAGGGCTAGAGAAGAAATTGAATTATCCGAAGATGATATTGTTGGCGGCCCTGCTTTACGTAAGTCAATTAGCGAATATTCTATTAATATTCGAGAGGAAGTAAGGAGAAGATACTTGGCGAAAAGGTCCTTGTCAACCAAGAGGTAAAAATTCCTCGAACAGATATGGTGGATGCATGAGAAAGTTTCAGGAAACATGGTACAATCAATTCAGTTGGCTTGAATATAGTACATCGAAAGACGCTGCATTTTGCTTATGGTGCTTTTCTGTTTCCTACTGGTAGGAAAAACGGGGATGACGTATTTACGGTGCATGGTTTCAAAAATTGGAAAAAGGCGTTAGAAAAGTTCCGTGATCATGAAGGAACTAATGATAGTAAGCACAACCATGCTAGAGTTCAGTTGGAGTCATTCAAAAACCGAAGAAATAATTTGGATTATATGTTGTCACGGCAAAATAAACAAAGTGAAGTCGATTATCGTATTCGGTTGACAGCGGTACTTGATGTGATCCAATTTCTTGTAAATCAAGGTTTGGCTTGGAGTCTGCAAGTTCGAAAAATCGGGGTAATTTTCTTGAACTCATCAAATGGTATTCTGAGCGTAACGATGAAGTTAATAGGGTGATGAAATATAATGTTTCGGGAAATCACCAGTTGACTTCTCCGAAAGTACAAAAGGAAATTGTTAATGCTTGTGCAACAGAGGTGAGAAACATAATCGCGAATGAGATGCGAGAAAAATTCTTTTCTCTTTTGATTGATGAAACTCGCGATAGTTCTATAAAGGAGCAGATGTCAATTGTTTTGAGTTATGTGAATGATGATGGGGAAATGATTGAACGATTTCTTGCAATTGTGCATGTTAGTGACACTTGCGCGTCATCTTTGAAAAGTGCTATAGAGAATATATTTGCAAAACTTGGATTATCACTATTTAAAGTACGAGGTCAAGGGTACGATGGAGCATCCAATATGCAGGGGGAGCTTAATGGACTGAAGAAAAAATCTTAGATGAACACAGGTGCGCATTTTATATTCATTGCTTTGCCCACCAACTACAGTTGGTAGTTGTAGCTACATCAACTGAACATCCAAGCGTGACAAACTTTTTTGATTATCTTGGTATGATTCCAACATTACTGGAGCTTCCTGCAAAAGAAAAGATGCCATTCGACAAAAACAACATGATATGTTAAACGTCTAGAGATGGGCGAAATTTCGACGGGGAAGGGAAAAAATCAAGAAATAAGTGTAGCTCGGCGGGCGATACTCGTTGGGGCTCCAATTTTAAGACAATTCATAGACTTTTAGAGTTGTGGAAGCCGCTGAGGGAAGTACTTATCTAGAGATGGCACCGATTCTAAAAGTCGAGGAACCGCTTTAAGTTTGGCAGAGAACAAGAAACATATGAATTTTCATTTGTTGCTCATTTAATGTTCATTTATTAGGAAGAACAAGTGACCTTTCTCAAGCCTTTGCAGTTGAAGAATCAAAATATAGGTAATGCGGTACGACTTATTCAAGATCTGAAGAATGATTTGAGGAATTACAGAGATAATGGTTTTGATTCGTTATTGAACGAAGTTAGTACTTTTTGATCCAAAAATGAAATACATGTGCCGATTATGGAAGATATAATTCCAGGACGAGTTCGGAGGTCAGTTGACAATGAACCACAGACATATCTCCATCGTTTTCGAGTTGATATTTTTTATCAGGTATATGCTAACTATTTCAATATTTTATTTATTTATCGGTATCTGTTTTTTCTTATATATAATATTTTTTTCCTTTATGTGATCTTAGGTTGTTGATCAGCTTTTTAATGAGATGGACGATCGTTTTACAAAGTCGAACACATAGTTGCTTCTATGCATTTCATCCCTCGATCCGAGAGAATCATTTCGATATTTTAATCGTGAGAGGTTACTCCAACTTGCCAAGTTATATGCAGAAGATTTTGATGACATTGATTTATGTTGTTTATGAATACAACTGGACAGTTATATTTCGAATGTGAAAAATAATGAACCTTTTAAAGAACTTCGAGACATTGAAGAGCTTGCGAAGAAGATGATTTCTATGGAATATCATACTATGTACGATCTAGTATACCGACTTCTAGAGTTGGCGTTGGTCTTGCCAGTTGCAACAACTACTGTTGAAAGAACATTTTCTGCGATGAAATTTCTCAAGCATGATTTACGTAATAAGATGGGTGATGACTTTTCTCTCGGATTTGTTGGTGTGCTACATCGAGAAGGATATATTTGCAAGTGTTAAAAATGAAGCAATTTTGCAAAGATTTCAGGATATGGGGCCCCGAAGGCTACTTCTTCCGAAGCCTACTTTTACCTAATGTAATTCATCCTTGTCGTTATGATAATTTCTTTGGCAAACAATTATAGGACAACCGAATGATTTTGTAAGTGCTTGATATTTTTTATTTTTGACCCCCATATTGTAATTCTTGGTTCTGTCACTGGGGCATACATGTGTGGGACTCATGCGCGACGTGCGGGATCCTTACGTAGGACGCGCGCGCCCTAAGGCAGACATGCGCGGGACTCATGCGCGATAGACGGGACCCTTGGGTGGGATGCGCCCGTACTGTGGGCATGATGTGCGGGACATTGGCGCTGGCTTGTGCAGCGCCTGGCCATGCGGGCGAGTCATTTGATGAGCACTTGCAGCATCTAAGACTTGTGTTGGGGAAGTTGAGGGAAAACGAGTTATACGCCAAGAAGGAGAAGTGCGAGTTCTGCAGTGAACAAATTTCCTTCTTGAGACACATTGTCTGCCAAGGCGAGATAAAGATGGAGAGACGCAAAGTTCAGGCCGTGACTGATTGGCTTGAGCCATCCAAGTGATGGAGTTGCCATCATTTTTGGGACTGGCGAACTATTACCGACAGTTCATTAAAGGCTTATCAAAGATAGTTAGCCATTTGACGGACTTGCTAAAAAAGGAGGCAAGTTGGCTGTAGAATGCGGATTGCCAAGGCGCTTTCGATGCCTTGAAGAGTGCTATCTCTTCGGAGCATGTCCTAAAGCTGCCAAGGTTTGACAAGCCATTCGAAGTGCACACTGATGCCTCGGGGCGAGCTATTGGTGGGGTGCTGGCGCAGGTAAGGCACCCGATTGCCTTTGAAAGTCGGAAGTTGAAAGAGGTCCGAGATACGATATTCTACGCATGAGAAGGAATGACGGCCGTGATAGACTGCCTAGGTGCATGGCGGCATTATCTAATCGGTACAAAGTTCATTATTGTGACCGAATAATGTTGCTAATACTTACTTTCGGACCCAGAAGAAGTTGTCGCCAAAGTAGCCCATTGGCAAGAAGTCTTGGGGGAATTCAATTTCGAATGGGTGCACAGGCTGGGAAAGCATAATGAAGTCGTAGATGTCCAGCCGGAAAGTGGTCGAGTAGTATGTGGCTGCCTGGATTGTGATCGAGTCGGACTTCGAGAAGATTCGACAAGCATCTCGACTTGATGCTGTCTATCAGAAGTTGGCGGAGCAAGTGAAAAATGCGAAGTCAGAAAGTATTGGCTGGAGGACGAGCTGTTGTTTGCAAAGGGAGCACGGGCCTATGTCCAGTCGGCCCGCTACGTCGCGAACTCTTGCGGGAAACTCACGACCCGCAATGGGCTGGCCATCCAGGGATGGAGCGGATGAGGGCCCTATTGTCCCGACGGTACTTTTGGCCAAAGATGGAGCAAGACATCGAGGCCTATGTCAAGACATGTATAGTATGCCAACTAGACAAGACCGAAATAAAGAAGGAGGAAGACTGTTACAGCCGCTGCCCATACCCGTTCACCCATGGCAATCCGTCTTCATGGACTTTATCACGGGCTTCCTAAAGGTGTCTGGTATGGCTTTGATTCTTGTGGTCGTGGATTGGTTTTCTAAGTATGCTGTCTTTACTCCTGTGCCCGAGGCCTGCCCGGCGGATCAGTCGGCTGGCTTATTTTTCAAGTACGTGGTGAAGTACTTTGGGCTGCCTCAAGATATAATCAGTGATCGTGATGCGTGGGAACGGAGTTGAAATTCTCCACGACAAATCACCCTCAGACCAATGGTCAGACTTAGCGGATGAACCAACTGTTGGAAGAGTACTTGCGGCATATGTCATGGCTAGCCAGAAGAATTGTGACGCTACTCGACATGGCTCAATTCTGCTACAACTTGCACAAAGCCTCAGCGACAGGCAAGAGCCCGTTCGAGTTACTGTACGGAATGCAGCCACTCACTCCTCATGAGGTGGCTGTCCAACAGGCGAAAAGTAGGTGCCCTGCGGCCTACACTTTCGCAAGGGAACAACAAGATCTATTGGACGATGCTAAAGACAGCCTGGCGAAAGCACAGCGCCGCATGCAAAAGTATGCAGACCCAAGAAGACGGGACGTTGAGTTCGCTATTGGTGAGAAACTGTTGCTCAAACTAACCCCTCAAATGTGGATACAGGTTAGTGCAAAAGCGGCTCAACGTGGGTTTCATTCCGATGTATGATGGCCCGTTCGAAGTTATGAAGCGGGTAGGCAATGTGGCCTATCTGCTGAAGCTGCCAGATCGGCTCAAGCTTCATCCAACGTTCCACGTTGGCTTTCTGAAGAAATTCCATGAAGACATGGACTTGACAAGGAAGCAAGAAAAGCGAGTACCTCCACTGGTCCGAAGAGAATTCGAGAAGAAGTTTCTCAAAATCCTTAATCACCGAACGAAGGAATACGGCCGGATTGCTAGGCGGACCAAGTTTTTAATTCAATGGTAGGGAGAAACCGAGGTCGATGCTACTTGGGAAAAAGACGTGGACTTATGGAACTTTGAAGAAGAAATCGCTGCATACTTCAGGAACCTTGACAACCACACAACCTCGACGAGGGCGTCGAGCGCTTTGGGTGGGGGTGGTTTGATAGACCCCTAACTTTGGGGCATGGCCATGCGTCACCTTCGGCTGACAACGCACGTGCCCACGCATAATGGGGCGTTTGCTTGGTGGAGCGCCCCGCTTGGCCAGGCGCAGCACACTGGCGCGGGCAAGGCAGTGCAACGCGCGGGGCTCTGCGCATTGGCCTGGCTACGATGGGCGAGTCATGATGTGCGCGGAGCGCGCAAGACACTCGGCATCGGTGCTCAGAGTAGGCACTACGCGCTGCGGCACAAAGTTGGCAAGAATGCACGCGGTGCGCGCGCAATCGGGCATATATGTGCGGGTCATGGGCGACGTTGCAGGATCCTTAGGCAGGACGCGCGCGCTAAGGCAGACATGTGCGGGACTCATGCGCGATAGACGGGACCCTTGAGCGGGACCGCGCGCACTGTGGGCATGATGTGGCGGGGCATTGGCGCTGGCTTGGTGCAGCGCCTGACCATGCGGGCGACACTCTTGGCCAAGTCCCTAAGATGGCTCAACCGGCCTAACTTGGCGAGCAGTTGCGCAGTTTCCAGGGCGTTTTTGGCCTAGCCCGGCGAGAAGTTATCAGGCAGTTGGCCTGACCTTGCAAGCAGTTCCAAGACCCAGCCTGGTCGAAAACTTCCCTGAGCCAGCCAACAAGTAACTGCCTGGCGGCCTGGCAGTTTCGGTCCGTAAGAAACTGCTTCCCGGAGCAGTTCTAGCCCGTTTGAACGGTGGTAAAAGCGATGAACGAGTGTGTAAAGCGATGGACAAGTGTGTAAAAGCGATGGGTCTATACTTTGTCTATACTCAAGCCCCATCAAAATTTTTACTTAAGATTCAGACCCTGTTAAGAAAAAATTTAGTTTTAAGGACCCGATTTTGCAGTACCACTTCATTGTTCTGCAATACCACTTTATTGTTCTGCAGTATCACTTTGTTGTTATGCAGTACCACAAAACGATCATCCAATACCAGTTCATATGCATTTTTAACACTTTTTAAGTTTAGGTCCTTATCTCTAAATTTTACTGAGAATTGATCTTTCAATCAATAGTTTTTTTTTACAGGGTCAATTTTAAAACTTCGAAGGGCATGAACTCAGATATACTCTATTTTTTCTTTGTATTCTCTACATGTTGACAGGCGTCATGAAATAATATTCGACAGGTTTTTGATATGTAATGTTCCTCCATGCATAAAATCAGGAACCGCCACCATTATAGACATATGTACTACTTACAATACAGAAATAATATGTCAAACCAAATCATGATTAACAGTTGGGTAATGGATTGCAAAGGCAATGGCATGTTAGCTCGGGTCGGGTCGGGTCTTCGAACTTGTTTGACGTCTCCGAACAAAAGTCGTTTGTAACAGTGAGAATATATATTGTTTTTCAAAATTAATGGGTCGAAAACAAAGCAAACCGTGTGTGTGTCATTATTTGTTGTGTAAGTAATGAGAATATACGAAATCTCATCTCATTCCTGTAACAATGCATATATACATAGTCATAATAATAAATGGCGATCTAGTTTAGGCGGCCATGAAACATGGTTTGGGAATGACACGTGTAATATAAATGAGCTTGCCCCATATATATAGAGCAACAACCTTAATTATTGAAAATAAAAGAGTGATATGATTTACTATTAGCTGGCTTAACAAATTTATAGGTATAGTTTATCATCTTTGGTTCGTGTCTCTCATTATCTAATTCAATCCTGTGTACAGCTGGAAGCTTGGATATATAATATATGCACCCATTGTTAGCATTTATAACAAAATGAAATTTACCCTATATATGCATTTTAATAGTTCTCAAGTCACCTTTGTGCTAAATGCAACAATGATACTAGCGATAATGGTGTAGATGTACGATAGATGACCTCCTCAATTTCTTACACGAACACAAGAACATCATGACAATTGAAAATAATACAAGCGTGACGTTGAACAGCTATATATATGTGTATATGTATAAATAATACGATAAAATTAACCCTACACATCAAGTCCTCTATATAAACAAAGTATAGACCCTTCCATTTTACACACTCGTTCATCGAAAACTCTCCTCTTTTCTTTCAGTAAAATCATCAATCCCTCCGATAATAAGATCAAAACAACAAGCACAAACCAAAGCTTCGTAAAACCACCCATAAATCTTTCTTGAAAAGAAAAAAGAGAAAGGAAAAAGAGCATGGCTTCCTCTTCTTCTCATAGCCGCCTATGGTGTCTTTGTCTCATTGTAATAATAATGGCGATCTACGGTGCATTCGCCGCCGCACCAAAGGCGCCAATCGACGTTCCCTTTGGCAGAAACTACGTTCCACTTGGGCTTTCGACCACATTAAGTACTTCAACGGTGGTAAGGAGATCCAACTAGTTTCTTGATAACAACACGGGTAGAGTAGATTAAAGAGTTGGCCTTCAGCTAAAACAAATATGTTATCTTTTCCTCTCTTTGTTTGTTAATGCGAAAAAAATGCAGGTACTGGGTTTCAATCGAAAGGTTCCTACCTCTTTGGTCACTTCAGTATGCACATTAAGATGGTTGCTGGGGATTCTGCTGGCACTGTTACTGCTTTCTATGTGAGCTTAAAACTCTATTATTATTCGACTGAATTCGCAAGATAGATTAGAATCGAAAATGTCGAACTAATTTTCTTTTTAATTTTGAAGCTGTCTTCGCAAAACGGATTTATTGG
>JAPQWV010002892.1:0-48847 GCA_027422505.1 Craterostigma plantagineum | reverse complement strand
TACGGCTTTATTTTCAACAGTGGGCAGAATTCTTTCAACAAAATCTTTCAACTTTGATGCTATTCGGAAAACCCTTTCCAGCCGTGGGATGGATATGGAACGTTGGCCGATAATCGCTTTATCATTCGATTCTATCATGATTTGGACCGCCGCAGAATACTTCAGATTCAACCGTGGTCTTTCGAGAAGCATCTTATTATCCTAGGGAAAATTCAGTCACATGGTGATCCCCTTAACTTTGATCTTTTCTATGTCCATTTCAAGTTCAAGTTTACAATCTCCCTTTTTGGGCCCGAACTGCGAATATAGCTCGGAGCATTGGTGAGGGTTTGGGTGGCTATCTCGAGTCCGATATAAATGAGCAAAGTCGTCGTTGGAGCAATTATGTCAGGATTCGGGCTGTGATCGACGTACGGAAACCTCTGAGACGGAAGATGCTGTGGGAAGCCGAGGTCGAGATGAAGTGCAGATTGAGTTCAAATATGAAAGGCTTACCAACTTTTGTTATCTCTGTGGTCATTTGGATCATAATGCGGCGGCTTGCGATTCTCAATACAAGGATGGCTTTATTGACCCCGGAAGAGTCTATCCTTATCCGCCTTCTCTTCGGGCAATCAGAATGACTACAGCGTCCCAGCGTTTTCATGGATCAACGGTATCGGGAGAAAGTCGCCGGAATCAGAATAGAAAAACTCCCCCGATCGGAGCGATACAGGAAATCCAAATTTGAAAGTCTTCTATTTTCGGAAGGGCGCGTGAATTCTCGACAGGAAGATCCCATTAATCCTCCACCACAAAATCAGCCCCAAACCATGGAATATTTACCTTCTCTAACTACCTATCCACCTACATCTACGTCCCATTTACCATACTTTTCTCATAATCAATCACATATCCTTAACCCGAAATTCTCGCTTATTACCTCTCTTAAACCAAATTTGCCCTCCCCAATTAATATCAAATCTCAATCCGGCAAAGATGACCCACGCTCTGCATCTCTTCCCATGACTTCCGCGCCTACGTATCGACCCACCTTGAAAACCCTACCAAGACCATACCCTACCCGACCCTAGAACAAAACCAACGGCACCCGATAGCATAACCAAAACCCATATCCTTAACTGCCGACAACACACCGGTAATCCTACATCTTCCCCTGTCCGCTGCCGCACTCTCAACTCAAATAAACCATCTCCATCGACTAACTGCGAGCTACCTTCAACAACAAAGGCCGCCAATGATGAAATTGACAAGGGCCAACATCAACTTCGAATAACTAAAGACCTCCATATCAACCCCATGCAGAGAAGTATCAATCAGCACCCCTTCTTATTCCTAAATCTGAACCCCCGTCCCCAGCCCAAGTTACTATGAGATATAAACCCACCATCCTACCTAAGACACGTACCTTACCAAAGGCTGCTGATCTTACCATAACTAAGGACCTGTCGAAGAAACGAAAATCTGTTCCTGATGTCACAGTAGTGGAGCCGAGTTTGGAGAAACCTCTTTTTCTCATTCCGATTTCATGTGATAACCAGGATCCATCGGCGAGGGCTGTAAAGCAGCCCCTCCGGGCAGTATGAATATCCTATGTTGGAATTGTCCGGGTTTGGGCGGAGCCTCGACAGTTCATGAACTAAAATCTCTCATCCGCTCAAATAATGTCGACCTGGTTTTTCAGAAACTCGATATGCATGGTATTTGTGTTGATGCAAATGGCCTTAGCGGAGGTCTCATACTACTGTGGAAAAGATATTTACTAGTCTCTCTTCGGACTCTCTCTGCGCACCATATTGATGTCAATATTGGAGGAGATAGTGTAAATGATAAATGGCGTTTTACGGGTTTCTATGGTGACCCCTGTGTCCAACACCGTAAAGAGTGTTGGAAGCTTCTTCAACGACTGCATGGCGGAGACAACGGCCCATGGATCTGTGCAGGCGATTTTATTGAGATTCTATACCTAGAGGAAAAGCGAGGAGGCCGTTTACGTCCCTATTAGCAATTGAGAATTTTAGCTGAGTCTTGACGATTGCGGGCTGATCGACTTGAGGTTCGTGGGGCGACCCCTTCACCTGGTATGATAAAAATACCCATGCAGAACAAGTTAAGGCACGCTTGGATAGAGCATGCGCATCGCCGTCATGGATGAATATCTTTCCCGATGCTAGGATGTTCCACTGTCAGACGTATTCCTCGGATCATCATGCCATATCTATCCAGCTCCAATCGCGGCCTAATGGTTCCTTTGGTCGAAGGCAACTTTTCGCTTTGAGTCCCGTTGGACCCTTGAAAGTCAATGCTCCGAAATATCAAATCTTGTGGGCTGGAAGAAATAATGGTCATCAATCTCATCGGATCTGGGAAAAGCTGGCAAGGAGTCGTGATAAACTACGGCGCTGAAGCAAAGATTTTTATAGAAAATCCCGGCATCGGATAGAAGCCATCGAAAATACCCTGCTGCAACTGGAGAACAAACAGCCTTCTGTGAGCAATGCTTTGAGAGGAAAAACTTGCAAAGCGAACTAGAGGGGTTACTTAGTCGTGAAGAAATATATTGGCAACAACGGGCAAAGACCAAATGGTGCCTACGCCAGTTAGCCTACGCTAGCATAGCTAGGTCGCTCCTCCTGCCCATCATAATAACTGGCGTCGTATGCCGTATATGGTGCCATAGAAGTCGCCCATGACTCAACTGTGAGTCGACACACCGGCCTATATCGGCGGGTCCTCGTCGCGTACAAGCGACATATTATTATGCACTCTCAGTCCCACGACCCCCCCGTGAGTTCGTGCGTGCACATGAGTATGCATATGCGAGTAAACGTAGCATAATCTTACCACATGAAAATGCTTCAACCAACTCACGAATTCATGAAACCACGTAAGCACGTAATCACGCCAATGAGATATACGCAAGCAAGTTGTGTGTCGTAGTTGGATTTCTACTTACCTGTCGTCCATGCTAATTAAACGTACTCCCTTCGTGCGCCTCTAACGTTCGACCTTTAAGTAAAAGGGTTAGAGTATTAGTAAGTCATCCGTCTTAGCTCAATTTTCGGGATAATTAGTTCTCGTCTAATTACTATCTTACTCCATGCTAGCTCGCTAAAGCTCCACACCACTTGATTTATCACACTAAGTTTTCTAGGCCATTTTATTTTTATCCTAAGTCATGTTAGGATTTAATTTCGATCCCACTATACATGTCGGCGAAAGGTTGTCCATTTAGGTTTGTTTCGGTAGATACCTTGCGGGATTTCCTTCTTTCGATTTATTGTATGTTACTTAAGTCAATTCGTCCAATCAATTCCTACTTCCCATTAGTTTCGCCCGATTCTTCACACTCTAGGGTTAGTTTCGCCGTGTTCTTTCATCACCATGACGTCATTTGCCTTTCGCCCAATTGGTTTGCATCGAATCATGTTTTTGATCGATGGGGTCGTGGCTTGGTTTCGCCCGAAACCACGCATAGTGGAGCGGTGAGTTTCGCCGTGCTCTGACGTCGGTCGTGACGTCATCAGGGTTTCGATCGATTAAGGGTTTCGCTCGATTAATTCTTATGTTTCGCCGCGTTATGATATCATCACTCGTCACCTAAATTTCGCCCGACACCATGCAACGTGAGTAACCACTTTCGATCGATTGTGGAGTTTGGAAGTGGGTTTGCCCGCTGTTTCCAATGCATGACACGCTTGATGACGGCATCATATCATCATCCCAGTTTCGCCCGAAACCATGCGCAATGAGGGGCTCATTTTGATCGATGGGGAGTGGTGTGGGATGGAGTTTCGATCGATTTTCGTACAATGAGGTGAGTTTCGGTCGAAACTCATGGGTCTTCTAACTCTTAGATTCGATCGAAACTCAATTGTACCTAAGATCTTAATTCGCCCGAAACTAGTATTATTTTACCAAATTAATTTGATCGCACGTTCAAGTGTCGTTCGAAACCCTTAAATAATTTCATACTTTCGGTCGAAAGTCTTTTTGGCTAGCCACATTCGATCGAGACTTTGATGCATTGTTCACTTTCGATCGAAAGCCTCAAAGTTCCTCCAATCGACACTAAACCGTCTTCTCCACCAAAGTTCATAAGTTCTCTCGTTTTCTTAACCCCCACACGTCTAATGTTAGCTCAAAATCATGTTAGATTAAGGCAAGAAACCCTAAATCAGGTTAGGTTGCCAAATCCTAACGAAACTAAGAAAACTTTCGGTCATGACTTCGCACCCAATTCTAGGCGTTTTGCCGTCTATGATACCCTCCATCTCTGAAGTTTCCTAAGCCCTAAACATGTTTTAAACCTAGTAATAAAAATCGAAATGGCGAGGAAGGATAATTTTATTTATTTACTCGAGTTCTAAGCTACTCGGCTTCTCCTCTTTCCTTGTTTTAAGTCCTCGTTGGTTTTCTTAATGGTGGAGTTCGTGAACTTGAAATGGGTTTTTGGTTAATTAACAAGTTTTGGGGGATAATGATGGGACCTAGATGGACGAAAATATCCCTTAAATTAGGGAAGGGTTGTCCTTAGATATTATCCTTGTCTATTAGGCCAAATATATTAGTTCTAGCCCACTTGAGATCTTACATCTCATTTTCACTTAGGGCTTAATTTCCTCCTGGGCCTATTTCGAGATCCTAATTAAATTGGAAACCATGTGGTCCAAATTATTCTTTTACAAGATTTTTCCTAAGTCACATAGCACACAATTAAATAAATCACATAGTCACAACATTAATGCACGTAGTTCACGTAATTTGCATTTCGCTAATTTATTGGCCCTAAAAGCTTACGCGGACCCGGGTGCTACATCCTCCCCCTTAAAGAGGATTTCGCCCCCGAAATTAGCCTGTTCGGAACAATTCGGGATAATGGACTTCATCTCGTCCTCGCGTTCCCATGTGGCTTCCTCCATCGACTGATTTCGCCACAGAACTTCCACTAGAGGGAATTTCTTTATTTCTAAGCCTCTTCGTTTCGTGCATCAATATTTCCACGGGGATTTCCTCATAACTCAGATCCGGTTTCAAGTGTTGATGCAAGGACTCGTTTGTCAGTACGTGGCTTGGGTCAGCGATGTACTTTCGCAAAGTCGACACATGGAACACATCGTGTACTTGCGACAATGATGCTGGTAGTTCCAGTTGGTACGCTGTTAGAATATTTTATAGTGCTCAATTTCATTGTGTTTATCTTAGTTGGCTTGTAGTTAATTAACTTTGGGCTAGTTTGTAATATTCTAGTTCTTAGTTACTAGGAGTATAATATACCAACTAATGTGGTATATATACCCCCAAACCCTAATTCATTAGTGTGTGTTTTTGGTGTAGTATATGTGAGTGCGTGTGTGTTGAATAGTAAGAAAGCATTTTCAAAGCATTCATCGTCTTCACTGTCACACCCCACGCTCAAGCTTTAAATCCTTCATTATTAGCGTGGTAAATCGTCATAGGTCAGTATTGTTGGATCGAATAGGGACCAACAAGTGGTATCAGAGCAAAACACGTTCGGATTTGAACAATTTTGGAAATTTTTGGGTATTTTTTTTTTGGGTTCGAATTTCTACCATTTCTTGAGTTTTTTTAGCTGATTTTACTGATTTTGGAAGCTCAAGAGGTAATTAGGTTGTTTTCGAGTGATTTTAAGTGATTACCCAACTTTTTTTCAGTTGATTTGGGTGAGTTTTGGGTAGAAATCGCGACTGTTTTTCGTCATTTTCAGTCCAGAATCGGGTAGGTAGATGAACAAATTGCTCGATTGCTACAGTACCTGAAACAGCTACAGTACCAATTTACTAAGTTTCGGGCGTTTTTATTTAGTTTCGGGCGAATTTTGACTGGTCAAAACCCGAAACTGGAGTGGTCAACTCAAAACTGGACTGGTCAACCCGAAACTTGACTGGTCAACACCCGAAAGTGGACTGATTAAAAAAAAAACAAATAATAATTTAAAAAAAAAAACACTGTAGCAGTTCGATCGGAACACTGTAGCAATTCACTGTAGCAGTTTCGATCGAAACACTGTAGCAATTCACTGTAGCAGTTTCGATCGAAACACTGTAGCAATTCACTGTAGCAGCTTCGATCGAAACACTGTAGCAAATTCATGTAGCAGCTGCACCCGATCGAAAACACTGTAGCAAATTCGCGATTCACTGTAGCAATTCGCCCGAAACTGCTACAGTACCCGATTTTTTTTTTAAAAAAAAAAATTATTTCAAAATTTTCTGAATTTTTTTTATCATCGGGTAGAAACAAAAAAAAACTCAATTATTAATATTTTCGGGTCCAAAATTTTCGGTGTAGACGACGTTTTCGTAAAATATTTTTTTTAAAGCAAATCCGCAAAACGTGTCAACGATCATTTATATCCAACAATCAACTTAGGACATCATTGGCATATTATAGAAAAAGGTTTGGTATTTTCACCAAGTTTTCGAAATCATCACAAAATTTTTCGGTGCACGCCAAAAAATTTTCGACGCCGACTTTCTTCGATACTTCACCATACTTCTCAAGTAAACCAAACTTTTCGTCACTAAAATTTCAAAAGCCAATTTCTATTTTCAATAAATATTATATTAATCTAAATGGATGCTCAAGCTAGGAAAATTGAGGAATTAGAAGCAAGACTTGCTAATAATTACTCCGTGTTGCTTAAGCAACAAGAAAGCCTAGCTTATGCTAATGAAGATTTGACAAACGCAAAGTCAAATATAATTAGCTTAGAAACTAAGTTAGAAGATAAGTGAAAATAGGGTCTGCGAGATGACTAAAAATTTACGTTCTTGCGAAGCTGAGCGAAATGAAGCCTCATCAAAATATGAGACCGTCTTAGAGGAAACAGCATATGCTTTACTCTAAGATTAAACGATTAGAGAATGTTATTTCGAATATAGGTCTAGCAGATCAAAACTATCCTTCTAACTTAATTCCTAACGGGGGAAAATATTTTTACATGATCAAAAACCTACTATATGTGATACTCCAGAGACTCTTTGTAAATTGAAAGATTTACAAGATACTTTGGACTCTGAAAGGATAGGTTTTGGCGCTGAAAAGGAAAAGCTTTTAAAGGAGATTTTATATCTCAAAAATTCCCCGTCTTTATCTGTTTCAAATAATTTGTCAAATAACACATCTTGCTCAAAACAGGTAAAGAAAACAAAAACTAAAAGATGCATCCTTGTTCCTAAAACTGAGAATGCTTTTACTAATCATTCTAAATCAATATTGACTGAAGCTGAAACGTTAAGTAAAAGCAAAGCGATAAAAAAATAAAGCTAAACAAATAAAAACAAGGAAGGAGAAAGGAAAATCAATATTATCTTCGAAAAGTAAAGTAGAAAATGTTCAAGATTTTCCTCTCCCATTCCTATCAAAAGGGAAGCGTGCAAAGAAGAAGTTCCAAGCTTAAGCAAACGAACTTCCCAAATCCCACACACTCATCATTATAGAGTGAATGATGTGAACTCTTGTAGGCAATACGACTCATCATCCAATGACGCATATATAGCACCATAAGCTCATATTCCTTCTTGAAATACCCAGTCCATATTTATTCTAGAAAGCATCTTTGCGACTGGCTAGGGATAAAATCTTTTGGTCTTCTACACCTAGGCACACACATTCACCGGCGCTGAATTGTCATTTCCCTCTAAGGTTCACCAAACCTGGATTCGTAAATCACAAATCAAATTGAATTGGACTTTAAAGGATGATTTAGGATCAATATCTGAACCACATGTGCTTAACTTGTTTTCTGCTAACAAGGGAGGACCCATTCAAAAATGGGTACCAAAGTCCCGATAAAGTTT
This sequence comes from Craterostigma plantagineum, assembly GCA_027422505.1. NCBI lineage: Eukaryota > Viridiplantae > Streptophyta > Magnoliopsida > Lamiales > Linderniaceae > Craterostigma > Craterostigma plantagineum. The sequence goes on along the minus strand of JAPQWV010002892.1, from coordinate 41,024 downwards.
TTGCAGAATCCCAGCATGGGTAGGTACTAAGAGAGCTACTCCACACTCATGACTGGTATGCGAAGAGGGCAGCCAAAAATCCCGGACGTGAATGGTGTCTTGGGTTGCTCCACATACACGGCTGGTTAGCGGTGCGAGCAACCAAACGAGGGTACACTATAGTTACGCATGCCTCCAAAAGACTTTAAATTTCAAATTTTTGCATGTAAACATGAGCTGAAATGCATAAACACCCCATTATAGGTATATTTCATTATGCATACAACTTATAGAATTTTCAAGCTTAACGTTTACGTATGCATATAAGCTGAATTGATAAATGCCTATGTCTTTAAATAGGTACATTTTAACTATGCATATATCTTAAAGAACTTCAAGCCTGAAATATCGTGTATGCATATAAGCTGAATTGTCAAAAATGCCTATTTTTTTAGAAGTGTTAATAAGCGAAAGACGTACATTCTAATGCATTTTAAAGAACAATAATTCTTTAGTTTGCATCTGATCTGAAAATAAATAAATACGTTCACGCTTAGTTTATTGGGAGAGAACTTATATGTTTTAACGTGCATGCATTGAGGGGGAGTATCAACCATATTTGCGAGGGGAGAGTACATTTTTTAGGGGGAGCACATCTTAGGTGCACGATTTGAGGGGGAGAGAAACTTCATTTAACCTATATACATATACGTATACATATACTATATCTATTATTACTATGATACTACTTATCTACTACTATTACGATAAATATATATATGTATACATAAAAAAAACAAAAAAACAAAAAAACAAAAAAAAAGGAAAAGAAAAGCAAAAAAAAAAGGGGGAAAAGAAAGAAAAAACCCTCTCAGACGCTTCCACCTCCCAAGACGGACTTCACTTGAAAACTCGACCTTCAAGAGTTCAAGAATTACAAAAGGCGTGACATCCATACACAAACACGAAGATGATCTCAACTACCTGCTCCGACTGCTGATGAAGCAGCACTCACCAAAATTGACGGACGCATGGATTCTAGGTTCCCATGGTTCAGTCAGACCAAACTGAACCTAAACCCGGGAACGTAGCCAAGTTTTAGTGAAGATAGTCCATAAGCCACATTCCCATTTGGCAATTCTTGACAATACCGAAGAACGGAAGATACAAAAAATCCTCACCTCACAAAATTTCGGGCCATCCCATATAGGTGCAGGAGCTGATTTTTATCAGCTCCTGGGTAGAAGCGCCTCATTTGGTCCAATGGCGCATGCACAAACCGAGCCTTACTCACTCATCGATCTCCCTAAAGACCGATGTTTCATCAAATCACGGGGAGCCACGCATGCTATCACCGCCACTTGGAAGCGGGAGATATTGAATTAAGTGGTAGTTAGCCCCACACCACTGAACTTCCTTGAACACATCGAGTCTAGGTGTCCTCACTACCTAAATGTTTTATAATTTTTAGGACACATACACTTTTTCTTATCTGGACTTCGTGACCAGATCAGAACCTACATAGACACATCCTCTTAGATGTGATTCCATGATGGAAGGAAGTTCTACCGTTGCAACATCAAAACAACAACGACATCAGGCCATCGTCTGCGAGCTACGCTCCTAGATCGATGTTAACGGAACGCCTACGTGGCTCCGGTTCTAAGCCCTGTGCTTACAGGCCGCGTCTCAGAGTTTAACTCTGAACTCGTGTCGATGGATTGCCTTAGTGGCTCCGCCTGGTTATTACCCACACCGACCTATCGTTTGTTTATTCCTTCGACTCATATACAAGCATGCCGATCTCGTCGATCTCGTTACACGAATCGACGTCGAACGGATAGGGAAGAGTAAATGGAATACGTAATAAACACCGAACACGAACCCCACCAACTTCCGCCGCGCGTACCACTATGAAGTCGGGCTCTCCTGCACCCAAACGTCAATTCAGAAGGAGCCTTGGCACATTTTGTAACACATCCCACGCTCACCATCTATATTCCGCCGTGCTTACTACGATGAAGCCGAACTCCACTGGAACCTACAATGCCACATACCAAAGGAGCTTTGGCACATGCTAAAAGACACCCCACGCATACCTTCTTCTGGAGTCAGACAAGCTTCCTCGAGGTCGAACCAGACAACTTCCTTCGACGAAGACGAATCTGGCACTGAGAAGAAGAAGATTGGAGAAGACTTGACGACTTCAAAATACAAAAAAGACAAGGACAAGATGCAAACAAAATTTTAAAGATCTGCGACATCATCAAGAAACGAATATCCGGGCGTGGATCACAGTATACATCCGGTCTAAACGTATAGCGTCAAGACAAGAGAGTTCTAGCTGAAAGCGTATTCAAATCCTCCACAAGAAGAGGAGATAGCCTTTGCAGGGGGAGCAAGGGAAGATTGTTAGGACTCGAGAGATTCTCCATGTGCCCAACAAAGATAACCCGCGCTGAATTGAAGATTGAACACTAAGGGGGAGATTGTTAGAATATTTTATAGTGCTCAATTTCATTGTGTTTATTAGTTGGCTTGAATTTAATTAACTTTGGGCTAGTTGTAATATTCTAGTTCTTAGTTACTAGGGGTATAATATACCAACTAATGTGGTATATATACCCCCAAACCCTAATTCATTAGTGTGTGTTTTTGGTGTAGTATGTGTGAGTGCGTGTGTGTTGAATAGTAAGAAAGCATTTCCAAAGCATTCATCGTCTTCACTGTCACACCCCACGCTCAAGCTTTAAATCCTTCATCATTAGCGTGGTATATCGTCCTAGGTCAGTATTGTTGGATCGAATAGGGACCAACATACGCCACTTCACCTACTCTTTTCACTATCTTGTAGGGACCAATGTATCTCGTGCTCAATTTCCCTTTCTTCCCGAACCTCTTAACGCCCTTCATCGGCGACACTTTCACAAAAACACAATCATCAATTTCGAATTCTAGTGGTCTGCGTCTCCGATCCGCATAACTCTTTTGTCTGCTCTGTGCTGTCTGCATCCTTTCCCGTATCATCGCGATAATTTTTGTCATTTCACGTACCATGTCTGGGCCTAGCATAGCTCTTTCACCGACTTCATCCCAATGCACCGGGGATCTACTTACGCCCATATAAGGCTTCTTAAGGAGCCATTCCAATCGTAGCCTGATAGCTATTGTTGTACGAGAATTCCACGGGTGGAAGGTACTTGCTCCAGTTGCCTTTGAAATCAAGCACACAGGCTCGTAACATATCTTCCAGCGTTTGGATCGTCCGCTCGGATTGACCGTCCGTCTGCGGATGATAAGCCGGGCTAAATGACAATTTTGTCCCCATCGCCTTTTGTATCCAGAACTTAGATAGAAATATTGAGTCGCGGTCTGAAACTATCGTCAATTATGTTCCATGGAGCCTTACTATCTCTTGGATGTACAGTTCCGCGTATCGCTCCATGGTGAACGTCGTGCTTATCGGCAGAAAATGGGCAGATTTCGTAAGTCGGTCTACAATCACCCAAATTGCGTCATGTCCATTCATATTCCTCGGCAATCCGCTCACGAAATCCATCATTATATTGTCCCACTTCCACTCCGGAATGGGTAAAGGCTGCAGCGTTCCTGCCGGGTCGTTGGTGTTCTGCCTTAATGCGCTGGCAGATGAGACATTGACTCACAAATGTTGCTACGTCCTTTTTCATCCCTGACCACCAATAGTCAGTCCCTAAATCTTTATATAGCTTCGTAGCTCCAGGGTATACCGAGTATGGTGTGGTATGTGCTTCCGCCATTATAGCTCGTCGAAGGTCCGCATCGTCCGGTACATATAACCTGCTCTTGTAGTACAGGTTTCCGTCGTCCCGAAATGCGAAGTCTGTTGTCGACGGTTCGGTCTGCGCTCCTTTGGTTTTCAGGTAAAACTCGTCATTTTCCTGTGCCTTTTTGATCTGCTCCAATAGCGTTGGTTGTAGAGTCAAGGCTGCTAATTTCACCTCGACTTCGCCAAATGGTACGATCTCCACTTCGAGTCGTTGGAGTTCCGTGCTCACTGCTTTCCGACTTAAAGCATCCGCTACCACGTTCGCCTTCCCTGGGTGGTAGTTGATCACACAATCTGTAGTCCTTCACCAGTTCTAGCCACCGCCTTTGTCTCATATTTAGCTCCTTTTGGGTGATGAAATACTTCAGGCTTTTGTGGTCTGTGTATATCTCGCACCGCTCTCCGTACAGATGATGTCTCCAATTTTGAGGGCAAAGACCACGGCTGCTAACTCGAGGTGTCATGCGTTAGGGTAATTCTTTTCGTACTCTTTCAGTTGCCGTGAGGCATAAGCCACCACGTTACCGTTCTGCATCAGTACGCGTCCTAATCCGTTCTTCGATGCGTCGCTATACACCGAGAACCCTCCTGTTCCCGTGGGTATCGTCAGCACTGGGGCTGTAGTTAGCCGCTTCTTCAGTTCCTGGAAACACCATTCACACTCCTCACTCCATTGGAAAGGGGTGTTTTCTTTGTCAACCTCGTCAACGTCATCGCGATCTTCGAGAAATCCTTTATAATTTCCTATAGTAGCCTGCCAAGCCTTGGAAACTCCGTACTTCCGTTACGTTGGTTGGCTGCGGCCAGTCACTATTGCCTCAATTTTGCTTGGATCCACTGAGATTCCTGCTCCAGAGATGATGTGTCCCAAAAGGAAAACCGATCCAGCCAAAACTTACACTTCTTGAATTTGGCGTACAATTGTTTTTCCCGCAATACCCCAAGCACTACCTGTAGGTGTTGTTCGTGTTCCTCATCAGTCTTCGAGTAGATGAGGATGTCGTCTATGAACACAATCACGAACTTATCTAGGTAGGATTCGAACACTCGGTTCATTAGATCCATGAAGGCTGCCAGCGCGTTGGTCAGTCCGAAGGGCATGACTAAGAATTCAAAGTGCCCATATCTCGTACTGAATGTCGTCTTAGGGATATCGTCCTTGCGAATTTTCAGCTGGTGGTACACCGACCGCAAGTCGATCTTAGAGAACACCGTAGCACCTTGCAACTGATTGAAAAGATCATCTATTCTAGGTAGAGGGTACTTGTTCTTAACCGTCAGTTTGTTCAGTCCCAATAGTCTATGCATAATCGCATCTAGCCGTCTTTCTTTCATACGAATAGAACTGGCGCACCCCAGGGAGAGAAGCTAGTCTGAATGAACCCTTTCTGTAGAAGCTCGTCTATCTGTTCCTTCAGCTCCCTTAGTTCGGTCGGTGCTAACCGGTACGGGTTTTGGATACCGGGGCTGCTCCCAGCACCAGGTCAATTGTGAACTCGATTTCTCTATCTGGGGGTAATCCCGGCAATTCGTCTGGGAATATGTCTGGGAACTCCTTGATTACGGGTACATCTTCAGGTTTCGTAGAGGGGTTTTCTTCGGCCTATAGCGCGAACACCAGATATGCCTCGCACCCGTCTTTGATCAATCGTTGGGCCTTCACCGCTGAAATCCTAGGAACCATTCCTCTTCTGCCTGTTCCTTCGAAAATAAAGGGTTCTCCCCCTTCTATACTGAAGGTGACTAGTGTTATGACAGCCAGTCCATTCCGAGGATCACCTCGTAGTCGTTCATCGGGATGACTATTAGGTCTACAGGTAATTCTTTCCCACCTACTACTACCGCGCAATTTCTTAGTATTTGGTTAGTCCTAGTTGGAGCCCCGTTTGGGATTACTACGCTATATTCACATTCAGCCCGTTCAGGCATTGCTCCAAGTTTCGCCACATTTGGATGGATGCAAATGAGTGGGTCGCCCCGGAATCTACTAGGATGCACGTGGGAGTTTGGTGGATTAGTAGGGTACCTGTCACCACCGCTGGGTTGTTCTCTGCTTCTCGGACGTGATGGTGTACACTCGTTCTGGCACCATAGGGGGTCTTACTTGATTCCCGGCCTGACTTCCTGAATCAATATCCGGACACTGCTTCGCGAAGTGGCCTAGCTTCCCACATCTGAAGCATGCATTGGCCGTTTGTGTTGCAATTCCCGAAGTCCTTCCTTCCGCCCTCTGGCAGTTAGGGAATTGTGCTGCCCCCTAATTCTGGTTTGGGGGCTTGTTTGGCGCCCCTTGAGGCTGTGGGGGCCTGTTCTGAAACTTCTTCTTGCCACCTTTGGGCACAAACTGCCGCTTCTGATCTCCTCGCTCCATTGCGTTCCTTGCATTTGCACAAATTTGCGCTTGGCTTCTTGTGCCTTCACAATTCTGGCTTCCGCCTGTTCTGCTACCATGGCCCTCTCCGCTACCTGAGCGTAAGTAGCTCCCTGAATTCCCGCCATGCTCAATCCCTGTAGAGCTCGGGCTTCAATCCTTCAGGAAGCGTTCGATTTCAAAGCTTCCGTGCTGACCATGTGTGCCGCAAACCTAGACAGTTGCTCGAACTTCCGTATGTACTCCGCCACAGTCATGGATCCCAGCCTGAGGTTGATAAATCATTCAGGCGCTGCGCTCGGACCGGGGCGGTGAGGTACTTGCCCCTGAATAACTCCTTGAACCTATCCCAACTCATTGTAGCGGGATTCTCTATCACCATAATGGTGTCCCACCAATGTCATGCGCTCCCTCGCAATAGGAACGCAGCACAAAGGGCCTTCTCCGCCTCCGGGACCCTACTGTAAACAACATGCTCTCTAAGGTCCTCAACCAGTCCTCCGCCGCTGTCGAATCGGCTGTGTCTTCGAAGGTCGGTGGATTTAATCTTCGGAATCGTTCTCCCACCAGCTCAGTCCTTTCTGCCTGAGTCGGCCCGGTGGTTGCAGCATTCTGCTGAATTAGTTGTTGGATCTGCACCGACTGCTGGCGGACCAGTTCTGTCAATTGAAAGATTGTCGCATCTCGATGTCGGGAGGGGCCGTGTTTCCCTGTTCTGGTCATCACCTCCGCACTACTACCTTCTCCTCTCGTTCTCACCATCTTTATACCCTATTCTGATTGTCCTATGGCCAATAAATTATGCAACATAGAAATCCACATAGACTTAACACTTACTTGCAAGGCCGCTTCCGCTCTTTTGGGTGTGTGTGTATGGACAGTCTACAGAACCTGTGACCGAAGCTCTGATACCACTCTGTCGCGCCCGACTCCCTAATTGCCTATTCTAGTGGATTCCAATGTGCTAGCGAGTTGTATATGATAAGGTGCACTGAAAACGCGTATGAAATTTTTCATTTTCCACTTCTATAATGGAACAAAGTTCTGTACAAGTCAAAAGAATACATGTCGAACACAAGTTCAAGACATGATCTAACTACAAGCGAAAGTGTGTCGGCACAGCAAAAGCTCCTATGCGCCCGGCCTCGCAGGTCGTCATCCATACACACATACCCCAAAAGTAGCGCGAAGCTTCAAAAGGTCGGCCTTGCTTTCAAACTCACACACCGTGGTCGCCGGTGCCTACAACACACAACATGAGGAATGAGCCACCAAGGCTCAATAAGCAGAAATCATGCATGTATGCACGTGTCCCTTCCCTGCAAAGGCAATCCACGCCGATGCATAACATCACTACGCAAAGGCAGTCCGCGCCGATGCAACTAATATCCTGCAAGGGCATCCGCGCCGATGCACCTAGTACTCATATTAGTATCACTCAGGGCCCTCGGCGTACTTACTATGCACCATTAAGAGCTCAATATCCTCAATAGGATTGTGGCAGCGACCCACGCTGGGTAGCCTACGCTAGGTTTCCCTAGGTCGCACCCTCCCAGGTCGTCTCTGCCATACGGTAGCCTATGCTGGTAGCCCAACTGGTAGCCCACGCTAGGATTCCCCTAGGTCACTCCTTCCAGGTCGCTCCTTCCCCAAACAGGGCAGTTGCCACGCCAGTTAGCCTACGCTAGCATAGCTAGGTCGCTCCTTCCTGGGTCGCTCCTCCTGCTCATCATAATAACCGGCGTCGTACGCCGTATATGGTGCCATAGAAGTCGCCCGTGACTCAACTGTGAGTCGACACACCGGCCTATATTGGCGGGTCCTCGTCGCGTACAAGCGACATATTATTATGCACTCTTAGTCCCACGACCCTCCCCCATGAGTTCGTGCGTGCACATGAGTATGCATATGCGAGTAAACGTAGCATAATCTTACCACATGAAAATACTTCAACCAACTCACGAATTCATGAAACCACGTAAGCACGTAATCACGCCATTGAGACATACGCAAGCAAGTTGTGTGTCGTAGTTGGATTTCTACTTACCTGTCATCCGTGCTAATTAAACGTACTCCCTTCGTGCGCCTCTAACTGTGGCGACCCGACTTTCTAATTAAGGTTAGTGGCGGATTTTCCGCAACGTAAGCCGCGGAAGGCCCGTCTAACAAAAACTTTTTCCTAAAATAAAATATATTACAACAAAATATTATCTACAGAGTCAAGTCTATACAAAGGCCGTAGCCCCAAAAGTCAAAATCCTAACGCCGCTCCACAGGTCTTCATCCATGTACCGCCCCGCCCTCAAAAGTCCGTGGAGCACCGCCACCAGCCGCCTCAGTCTTGACGCGCGTCGGCGTAAGACTCGGTACCTACAACATGTAAACACTGAGCGATTTGCCAGTAGGTGAATAAATATGCATGTATGCACGTGAATGCTCATTCCCGATCCCAATATCTCACATGCAATGTTCACTCTTTCTTTTTCCACAATCCTATCTCAAATCACACAACACAGGGCCCTAGGTCAGACTCGACACCTCGCGCGCCCATAATAATAATATACGGAAGCTTACACTAGCAGCGTTTTGACGATCACGCAACTGCCCTGCTAGGCCGCTCTTCCGTAAGCGGTAGCCTACGCCGACAGCGTTTTGACGATCACGCAACTGCCCTGTCAGGTCGCTCCCTCCGCTGAAAATATAATCACGACGGTTTTGCACCTCGGGACGTTCACGCCCGAGTAGACAGATCGATCACGCCTGTCTGCCGTCAGGTGTCATACGAGTACCAACCTCGACTCCTCAACGAGTCAACAACAAAAATCACAAATATCTCATTCTACCCGCTCTCGACAATATCTCAAGTCAACCGTCTCAATACGGTGTAAATATCTCACCCCTGTAAATATAAACGTGATAACATATGAATTCGTGATTTCACATGAAATATACGTAAAGCACATAAATCACGTAAATCGTTGAAGCACATAAAAACACGTAATTCAAATAAGTGTTTACGCATTGTAGATGAATAATTCACCTACCTGTCCTCCTGATAAAATTAGTCGACAATCCTGGTGAATTCCCTACAGTTCGAATATCGAGCACAAAATATTATTATATCAGTATATTTACTAAGTCACCTAATTTCGAAATTTCCAAACTCTAAATTTCGAAATTCTAAAATTATCAAAACTCTAAAATTCATGAAAGCTTTAAAAATAATAAAATCCCTAAAATAACTAAACTCTAAAATATCAAAAACCCTAGAAATAGCAAAACCCTAAAATACCAAAAATTTATTAAGTGTAGAAAACTTTTAAATGCTGAGATTATATCAAGTGTCGAATTCCTTAACCAATGTCGACGTTCTATAAATCTCGAGATCATATATCGAACCCTCAAATGTCGAGACCATATGTCAAACCCTTAAATGTCGAAATCATGATGATATCGAAATACTCTCTATAATGATGTCGACATCTATATTTTTATTATCAAACATCTCGAGATCTTACATTAGTATATCTCGGACTCTCTGTATAATATATCTCTCGAATTTTATCTATTATATACCTTGAAATCCTTCTAATCATTATATAATGGGATCTATCTATGAGAAAGGCTGTTAAATCTCGAAATCATTTTATAAAATGTCTCGAGATTTATCTATGATGAGGTTATTAATTTTCGAGATCTGTTCATCATATATTTCGAAATCTTTTGTGGTATAACACCAATTCGAGAACTCCGAAAACGTGATTCTCCTCAAAACCCTAAGCTGAATATATCGACACATCATGCATTTTATCCTACAAACATATATCATTAAGATCGGCTCAAAATAATCCCTAACTTAGAAAAGAATACGCCTCTAATAATAATAAATTCTCAGAATATCTTCTATATCGTAACTATTAATTCATGAACACAAAACCCTAGAATCCCCAAAGATACTATCTCTCGAATAGTCCTTATAAAATTTCACATAACTATTTCTTAAGCTTCATACAGTTTAAACTCCTAATCACGTAGGTAAATGAAAGCTTATTAATCATATACTAAGGATAAAAGAGCAACATAGTGTAAACAAGTCCCTTCCTTTCTCACTTCGGCTTCTTTGGATGGTTTAAGGGTTTGAACGTGCTAAAGCTTCCTTAGGTTATCACAGATCCACACAATAATATATTGATACTAAAAACAATTTAGACACTAAGTATAAAAAAGGTTATACCTTACTCCCAAGTTCGATGAAGCCCCTTACGAGTTTACAACGTCTTTTGCTTACTTCTTGGTTTCCTTTGTCTAATATTTTTCCTTCTTTTCTTTCGTTCCTCTTCTTAGTAAGGGTTATATGGATATGTATTATGATTTTCGAACTTGGTAATTGAAGTGACAAGGTGCTGATAACATTTTCCTTTAGACTTAAGTAACGTTCATATTGAAGCTTATCTTTAAACCTTGGGCCAATCTTTGAAAATTAAATTCGGCCCATCTCAAATCTTTCTACCATTATAAGTTAATATGTTATCATTTTATTAATCATAGCCCAACATTGTCAATCCATATATTAATTTCAGATATTTTTGGTTAAATTTCGAAATATTTTCGGAATGATTAAAATTTATGTTTTTATTTGTAATTTAATTTCTTATCAAACTTCCTAATTCACAAAATTACATATTTAACTACATCAAAATTCCGTATTAAATTTTACGGGTATTACATCCTCCCCCCTTAAAAGAATTTCGTCCACGAAATTATGCCGAAGCGAATAACTCGGGTAACGATTCCTCCTATTTTCTGATCTATCTGCATTCTATTAAGATAGAATTTATTCCCACCTTTATATCACAAAATCTAGGCGACACATTTAAATGTGTGGCCCAGTTTCTAAGATCATCAAATTCTAGGTTTCGACTTGTCCATATATTTTCTACGTCTTCTATGCTTACTTATTCCTATTCTCACAACGCTTCCGCTGCGCACTCTAAGCGTACTTGAATAAAATGCAGTATTATACGTAAGTAATTATTCTTCTCAAGATATTCAAACTCCATCCTAAAATTATGTTCTGCTGAGAATAGTACGTAAAGTTCAAACTCTAATTCGCAGTTAAAATTCGGACAAGGTCCAAAATTTGGTCACTGCACAAAAATTTATTAAGCTCGCCGAAAATCTTAACCCTCGAAAGTATTGAAGCCCAATTTCATTGCTCGAAATTTAACTCCCCGAATTTCCTACCTAAGTAAATCACTTGACCCGAAAATTAAATTAAAGTCAGCACCCATATAAATTAAGACACAAGGATTTTCAAAATATAACTCATGCCCGAAAATTCCACATAAGTCACATAGTTACATCAAAGCATAATAAAACATAATCACAAAATCGAGTATTGAACTTACAGGCCAGGCTGGTTCTCCAGGATTTTGAGCGGCAGTACATGGACAGTCTGTAGAATCTAAAGCCTACGCTCTGATACCACCTGTGGCGACACGACTTTCTAATTAAGGTTAGTGGCGGATTTTCCGCAACGTAAGCCGCGGAAGGCCCGTCTAACAAAAACTTTTTCCTAAAATAAAATATATTACAACAAAATATTATCTACAGAGTCAAGTCTATACAAAGGCCGTAGCCCCAAAAGTAAAAATCCTAACGCCGCTCCACAGGTCTTCATCCATGTACCGCCCCGCCCTCAAAAGTCCGTGGAGCACCGCCACCAGCCGCCTCAGTCTTGACGCGCGTCGGCGTAAGACTCGGTACCTACAACACGTAAACACTGAGCGATTTGCCCAGTAGGTGAATAAATATGCATGTATGCACGTGAATGCTCATTCCCGATCCCAATATCTCACATGCAATGTTCACTCTTTCTTTTTCCACAATCCTATCTCAAATCACACAACACAGGGCCCTAGGTCAGACTCGACACCTCGCGCGCCCATAATAATAATATACGGAAGCTTACACTAGCAGCGTTTTGACGATCACGCAACTGCCCTGCTAGGCCGCTCTTCCGTAAGCGGTAGCCTACGCCGACAGCGTTTTGACGATCACGCAACTGCCCTGTCAGGTCGCTCCCTCCGCTGAAAATATAATCACGACGGTTTTGCACCTCGGGACGTTCACGCCCGAGTAGACAGATCGATCACGCCTGTCTGCCGTCAGGTGTCATACGAGTACCAACCTCGACTCCTCAACGAGTCAACAACAAAAATCACAAATATCTCATTCTACCCCGCTCGACAATATCTCAAGTCAACCGTCTCAATACGTGTAAATATCTCACCCCTGTGATATGATATGCATATGCCATGCATATAAACGTGATAACATATGAATTCGTGATTTCACATGAAATATACGTAAAGCACATAAATCACGTAAATCATTGAAGCACATAAAAACACGTAATTCAAATAAGTGTTTACGCATTGTAGATGAATAATTCACCTACCTGTCCTCCTGATAAAATTAGTCGACAATCCTGGTGAATTCCCTACAGTTCGAATATCCGAGCACAAATATTATTATATCAGTATATTTACTAAGTCACCTAATTTCGAAATTTCCAAACTCTAAATTTCGAAATTCTAAAATTATCAAAACTCTAAAATTCATGAAAGCTTTAAAAATAATAAAATCCCTAAAATAACTAAACTCTAAAATATCAAAAACCCTAGAAATAGCAAAACCCTAAAATACCAAAAATTTATTAAGTGTAGAAAACTTTTAAATGCTGAGATTATATCAAGTGTCGAATTCCTTAACCAATGTCGACGTTCTATAAATCTCGAGATCATATATCGAACCCTCAAATGTCGAGACCATATGTCAAACCCTTAAATGTCGAAATCATGATGATATCGAAATACTCTCTATAATGATGTCGACATCTATATTTTATTATCAAACATCTCGAGATCTTACATTAGTATATCTCGAACTCTCTGTATAATATATCTCTCGAATTTTATCTATTATATACCTTGAAATCCTTCTAATCATTATATAATGGGATCTATCTATGAGAAAGGCTGTTAAATCTCGAAATCATTTTATAAAATGTCTCGAGATTTATCTATGATGAGGTTATTAATTTTCGAGATCTGTTCATCATATATTTCGAAATCTTTTGTGGTATAACACCAATTCGAGAACTTCCGAAAACGTGATTCTCCTCAAAACCCTAAGCTGAATATATCGACACATCATGCATTTTATCCTACAAACATATATCATTAAGATCGGCTCAAAATAATCCCTAACTTAGAAAAGAATACGCCTCTAATAATAATAAATTCTCAGAATATCTTCTATATCGAAACTATTAATTCATGAACACAAAACCCTGGAATCCCCAAAGATACTATCTCTCGAATAGTCCTTATAAAATTTCACATAACTATTTCTTAAGCTTCATACAGTTTAAACTCCTAATCACGTAGGTAAATGAAAGCTTATTAATCATATACTAAGGATAAAAGAGCAACATAGTGTAAACAAGTCCCTTCCTTTCTCACTTCGGCTTCTTTGGATGGTTTAAGGGTTTTGAACGTGCTAAAGCTTCCTTAGGTTATCACAGATCCACACAATAATATATTGATACTAAAAGCAATTTAGACACTAAGTATAAAAAAGGTTATACCTTACTCCCAAGTTCGATGAAGCCCCTTACGATTTTACAACGTCTTTTGCTTACTTCTTGGTTTCCTTTGTCTAATATTTTTCCTTCTTTTCTTTCGTTCCTCTTCTTAGTAAGGGTTATATGGATATGTATTATGATTTTCGAACTTGGTAATTGAAGTGACAAGGTGCTGATAACATTTTCCTTTAGACTTAAGTAACGTTCATATTAAAGCTTATCTTTAAACCTTGGGCCAAACTTTGAAAATTAAATTCGGCCCATCTCAAATCTTTCTACCATTATAAGTTAATATGTTATCATTTTATTAATCATAGCCCAACATTGTCAATCCATATATTAATTTCAGATATTTTTGGTTAAATTTCGAAATATTTTCGGAATGATTAAAATTTATGTTTTTATTTGTAATTTAATTTCTTATCAAACTTCCTAATTCACAAAATTACATATTTAACTACATCAAAATTCCGTATTAAATTTTACGGGTATTACACTAACGTTCGACCTTTAAGTAAAAGGGTTAGAGTATTAGTAAGTCATCCGTCTTAGCTCAATATTCGGGATAATTAGTTCTCGTCTAATTACTATCTCGCCCGACACCATGCAACGTGAGTAACCACTTTCGATCGATTGTGGAGTTTGGAAGTGGGTTTCGCCCAATTTTTTCTCCAATTGCATGAGTTTCGCCGCTTGATGACGGCATCATATCGTCATCCCTGTTTCGCCCGAAACCATGCGCAATGAGGGGCTCATTTTGATCGATGGGGAGTGGTGTGGGATGGGGTTTCGATCGATTTTCGTACAATGAGGTGAGTTTCGGTCGAAACTCATGGGTCTTCTAACTCTTAGATTCGATCGAAACTCAATTATACCTAAGATCTTAATTCGCCCGAAACTAGTATTATTTTACCAAATTAATTTGATCGCACGTTCAAGTGTCGCCCGAAACCCTTAAATAATTTTCTTACTTTCGGTCGAAAGTCTTTTTGGCTAGCCACATTCGATCGAGACTTTGATGCATTGTTCACTTTCGATCGAAAGCCTCAAATGTTCCTCCAATCGACACTAAACTCGTCTTCTCCACCCAAAGTTCATAAGTTCTCTAGTTTTCTTTAACCCCCAAACGTCTAATGTTAGCTCAAAATCATTTTAGATTAAGGCAAGAAACCCTAAAACAGGTTAGGTTGGCCAAATCCTAACGAAACTCAAGAAAACTTTCGGTCATGACTTCGCACCCAATTCTAGGGGTTTTACCGTCTATGATACCCTCCATCTCTGAAGTTTCCTAAGCCCTAAACATGTTTTAACCCTAGTAATAAAAATCGAAATGGCGAGGAAGGATAATTTTATTTACTTACTCGAGTTCTAAGCTACTCGGCTTCTCCTCCTTCCTTGTTTTAAGCTCCTCGTTGGTTTTCTTAATGGTGGAGTTCGTGAACTTGAAAAGGGTTTTGGTTAATTAACAAGTTTTGGGTACAATGATGGGACCTATGGGACGAAAATATCCCTTAAATTAGGGAAGGGTTGTCCTTAGATATTATCCTTGTCTATTGGGCCAAATCTCTTAGTTCTAGCCCACTTGAGATCTTACATCTCATTTTCACTTAGGGCTTAATTTCCTCCTTTGCCTATTTTCGAGATCCTAATTAAATTGGAAAACATGTGGTCCAAATTATTCTTTTACAAGATTTTCCTAAGTCACATAGCACACAATTAAATAAATCACATAGTCACAACATTAATGCACGTAGTTCACGTAATTTGCATTTCGCTAATTTATTGGCCCTAAAAGCTTACGCGGACCCGGGTGCTACATGTGTCGTCCGTCTTGTGTAAAGTGCGTCTCTCGAGTGGTTTGCTTCCTTTGAGATCGACGTCCTCTATTTATAAGTTGCTCCGATCTTGATTCCTTTATCCACGATCTCCATATTTTCTTATTATATCGGCTGACCCATATCTTCTTGCCTTATTTTGGGCATGAAATACATAATCCGTTATGATCTTCATATCTTCTATTGTTGGTAAGCGCATCACTTAATTTGGGCATGAAAGATAAAATCCGTTTTCATATTTACAATCTCCCCACTTATTTTGCACTCTCACTTAGTCTAGTCCACGAGCAGCTTCAGTCGTCCTGGCTTCTTCTTCTGCACCATCTTCATCTCCCCCTTATTGGGAAGGAAGAAATTTCCCCTTTAATTTGACGTTCCAGAATTGATGTTGGAACAGATGCTGAACCAACATTTGGTGCAACAGTTGAGCTCCTCCCCAGGGCAGATCCAAAGCTTTGTGTAGCCCCGCCAAATGGCTCGCTGCTATGGAATAAAAGATCCTCTTGTGGAGATTCTCGTCCTGCATAATTGAAATCTTCCTCCGATGTTTTCGTACTCGAAACTTTAGTGAATTCGAATGCGTGAGTTCGCCGTAGATAGAGAATAGAAGGAACATATCACAAATTGCATAGTTAAAATCAGAGATTATGAGATAGAGTTGTGCGGTTGAGGAGAGACCAAGCCGAGTAAAAGGAGTCAAGCTCTAACGGAAAGAAAGAGTCAAGAACTTGGAGTAAAATTGTGAATGATGCTAAAAATATTCCCGTTAGAGTGTTTAAATCTTTAAACGATTTTCTTACCAAAAATATTCCAAGATATGCATTAAAAGGAAATCGAGTAAAAGTGGAGAACCAAAATCGTGCATAAGTGGAGATACTGTAACGACACTCAATTTGTAACAAATATTTTGGCGGATTTTCGCAACGTAAGTCGCGGAAGACCTATCTAACAAAAAACCCTTTTATTCTAAAAAAAAAAACATAATATGTTACAAGCACACATATGATTCGCACACGACATATAATACAAAGTCATAGTCCAATATTTTTATTTTACAAAGACTATAAGCCCAACACACGACACCCTAAATGTCGCTCCACAGGTCGCATCCATTTACCGCCCTGCCTCTAAAGTCCCTGGAGTCACTGCCACAGCCCGCCTCTGTCGCAACGGTCATCAGTGCCGACTCGAATGTACCTACAACACGTAAACTGAGCTCCTTGCCCAGTAGATGAAACATGCATGTATGCGACGTGCGCTCAACCTCATTCCCAAACACCTCACAAATGTACATTCAACTCGTCTCTACTCATCTCAACACTAACACGTCTCAACACCTCACATGACTCGACACTAAGTACATTCCTAAAGTCCCACTCAGTTCTCGTTAGAATAGGGTCCCACTCAGGTCACGTTAGAATAGGTTCCCATTCAGGTCTCGTTAGAGTGGGTGGCTACTCAGGTCTCGTTAGAGTCGCATATCCCACTCAGGTCTCGTTAGAGCGGGTAAGCTACTCAGGTCTCGTTAGAGTTGCCCTATACTGGAAATGTCCTATAATGTCGCAACACATCCCGTCACTCGACCCCTCGTATGCTCGGGCAGCCAACACAGGTCACGTTAGAGTTAGCACACCACCCGAGTTTTCCCTTTGCTCTACGCATCAACCCTCACAGATAACTCGCTCTTTCTACCTCGCTCACGATACACCATACTATCATAATAGTACTCAACACTCACACTGATTTAGTATGCAAGTGTAGTGCAAATGACATGTATATAAGACATGCAAAATATTTAATACATGAAAAGCACGTAATTCGTCGTATCGCCTGAAAATTTTACAAAATCATATATCACATAAAATTCACATAATGTTTACGCGTCGTAGGTGAGTTTCACCTACCTGTCGTCCTTAGTTTTGCAAGCAGTAATTCCTCAATAGTATGAACCTCTGAACCTTTTAGACATAAAAATATTATCATGTATGTATATCTACTAGACGAAGTCAATATGAATGTTTTCGTACCCTAATTGTCGAAAACCCTAGAAATACCATAACTAATATGCCATTATAATTATCTTTTAATATCATCCTAAGCTCGGAAAGTAATACAACTAAAACATCAAATCTTAAGAACACCATATATATTTCGAAAGTCATTAGCTCATGAATATGAATTCTATTTTCGAAAACCCTAAAATTCCTAAGCATAAAGATTTCAAACAACTTCTATAATAATCACTTAATACTTAAAATCATCTAACTATCGAAAACAAGTTAAGTAGATCAAGTATGAGAATTTTTTTTTTATATATACCTCATTACGAAAATTACTTCCCCAAGTCACCAAAGTACGTACTAAACTTATCACTCATGGATCAAACACTACACATATTTATCATAGGTATTTCAAAAATCTGAGATTTAATTCTAACACATAACTCACGATAATATCACATAATACACCGAAAACAGAATAATTCCTCAAGCAAGTCATGTAATAGATAAAAATATATTATTCTATCGAACAAAACATCTATAACTAAATCCCCAAAAACCTTAGGTAAAAGCCGAAATCTTTTATGAGTTATGTAATACTTTTATAAAGTACCCAAATAACACAATACAAATTTTTAAACAATTCAAGCATTGACAAACCCTAATTCCACGAAACTTGAGCTTAACGATTGTTTTGACATTCTCATACACTAAAACAATTCAAATTTCGAAATTCTCTTAATTCAACACAAACCATTCGAAACTCTTATATAACCCTAATTTCGAAAATCATAACCATCAAAATTAATTCCTTGATCAAAAACTTCCACACTCTTCATAATCATTAACTATCGAAAATTAAAAATTGAGAAAACCCTAATCTTTCGAAAATCAACCCTATAAAATCATGGCTTTCGAAAATCATATCAAAATCATGTAAAAACCTTTGAAACTCTTAATCAAGATAACTCTTAGGCTCTAAAATATTGGAACTTAGATAGAACATGATTATATGTAACTCTCTAAACACCATAATATACTAAACATGCATAAACATAAAGATTACGTTAAAAGTTCTCACCCTTGCAAACCCTAGTTCGATCCTTGTCCCACTCCCCACTCTCTCTAGAGTCGTTCTAATTCTTTTCTCTTTCTTTGAGTTTGTGTATGTATTCTTATAACATGATAAATTGCTATGTAGACATATACTTATATATAAATTATTAGGCAATGATGTGAGGTAACAAGTAAAGAGAAACCACTAACGTGGCTTTCTTTCTTGTTTAATTGTCTCACTCACATTGTATTTTTGTTCTTGTAATGATTCTACTTAATAATGCATTTGTTATATATATATATATATATATATATATATATATATTAAAGTGGTGATAGCTATGTGCCAAAGTGATGTAAGTATGAGACAAGTGAATGTAACGAGATTTCCATATTGGATTAGGTAATAAAGTCATTTTCTTATATTAATTTATTTTGTTATTCATGTCAATAATCATTAATATATATATATATATATAGATCTAGGGTAACGTTATATATATATATATATATCCATATTTATTTATTATTTTAATTTATTATTTTATTCTTTCTGCTTAAAATCATTTATTAATACTTATTAGGTCATAGTATTTATTCAAACCAACTTTTCTACCTATTTAATGTGGGCTTTCAAGTATTAATTGATAATGGTATTTCAGTCTTGAGTTGGGCCTTAGTAATGAGATTGAATCCATTAAACGTTTAATTGGACTCCAAACGTTATTCGGCTCTTACCCGGAGTTCGTTATGAATTAGTTATCTTTATATATATATATATATATATATATATATTTACTAATTATCTAAAATTCTTGTCATTATCCCGCTTTTAATTTTTACGGGTATTACAGATACCAAAACAAAATCAGATAAAGATCAAGAGATACTAACTGATTCGAGACGTCGATGAGCGCTTGAGACAAGTGAGGCTAGCTGTTCTTCAATGCAACTAAGAGAGAGATATGGATTCTAGACACTACACACGTAATACATGTATACCTAAGATCTAAGAGAATAGACACACACAGTAAAGATAGCATAACAAAAATGACTGGTCAAATTATGTTGTCCGAACATTCTCATCTGTAATTTCGGAAATTTTTGGTTTGACACCCTGACTCATTTTCTGCCCTTCTCACCTCAACTATAGATATAAACTATTGTGCAATGCCCTTATTTCCTTATCATCAAGGTTAGGCTTTTTGTCGCAATGAATACATCGTCATCGCGAATGTCGTGTACCTAGAGAAGACTTATTTACTGAACCTGTATCTTGAACAAGGCTTACAAGCATGCTTTTTGCATGGGATTGAGTCATTTCAGAAAACAGTCTAGGTGAGTCAAATCATTTCATAGAATAACAGAGAGAACTTCAAAGCAAATATTGAAACTGTTACAATCATATTTGACATATGCTATGTTGATCCAAAGGTTGGACTAACATTCAGAGACACTGACACTGACCTATGGACTTTTTCAGGTTCGAAAACCTTTCAAAATACAATGCTTCACTGAAAATATCAGCTAATTTATGCTTAGTACCTATATGCTCTATTCTAACTAACTCTTTTTCGACCATATCTCTCAAGAAATGATGTCATTATATATGCTTGGTCCTAGAATGCTAAATAGGAGTTTTTGAAATATTTATAGCACTTAAATTATCACAATACATAAGAACAAACTCGCTCTCTAATCCATAATCACTCAACATGCTATTCAACCAAATAAGTTGAGTACATCCACTACCCGCAGCCACATATTCAGACTCACCCGTAGAAAGCGAAACAAAATTTTGTTTCTTACTATACCAAGACACTAGATTGTTACCTAAGAAGAAAAAGCCACCACTTGTGCTCTTGCGATCATCTTCGTCACCTGCCCAATTAGCATCACTGAACCCATCAGATTAGTGTTTGTATCTTTTATAAACCATAAGCCAAGGCTACATGAACCACTAATATACTTCAAAATACGTTGGACAGCATTTAAATGAGAAACCTTTGGCTCAGCTTGATATCTCGCACAACACAAACACTATACATAATGTCTGGTCTACTCGCAGAAAGATATACACTGCCTATCATGGAGTGATATAATGTGAGATCGACATTCTGTCCAACATTATCTTTACGTACCTTCTCTGAATATCCCATAGGAGTTTTCATTACCTTGGCGTTGTCTAACCCAAATTTCTTCACAGTATTCTTAGCATACTTCTCCTGGGACATAAATATGCCATCTTTGCTTCGCTTAACCTGTAGACCTAGAAAAAAATGTTAGATCACAGATTCATGGCATGAACAAATTGATTCAACATAGATAGAGAAGTCGAACCAAAGACAATATCATCCACATAAATTTGAGAGATAAAAACATCAGCACCAATTTTTTTTACAAAAAGAGTTCTATCGGCTTCACCTCAAACAAGGTTAAAGTCGATATCATAAACATAAATCTGAGATTAAAATACCACGCTCGAGGTGCCTGCGTAATACCATAAAGAGTCTTCCGCAATTTAGAAACATGTTTAGGATAATTAGGATCTTCAATCCCTTGGACTGCTCAACAAAAATATCTTTATCAATGTAACCATTTAAAAATGCACCCTTTACATCCATCTGATGTAAAGTAATGTTGAGCCAACATGCAATAGAAGCAATAACCTAATTGATTCTAATCTAGCTACGGGGGCAAAGGTCTCATCAAAATAAATTCCCTCGACATGAGTATAGCCTTGGGCAACTAAATGGGCTCTATTTCGAATAATTCTACCATGCTCATCGGGTTTGTTCTTAAAATCCACTTCGTACCTATGACATTAATATTATTCGTCCGTGGAGGTCCAAACTTGGTTTAAGCTGTAAAAGCTTGCATAGCATTAATCCAAAAACTATCCTTGAGTTCTTCAAGAACATTTTTTTGGCTCAAGTTCAGAGACAAAGCAGGTAAACCTTACCTTACTGTATACAGAATTCATGCAAACCATTGATTTGTAGTCTTTCTGTGGTTTGTCTCTGGTCTTACGCCCTTCATCTAGTCTGTCAATGATCTGATCAGTGGGATGTGATTTCTGAATTCTGGGAGGAGGATCTCTTCGAACTTCCATTGTTTCCTCTTCAGTATTCTATTCAGGAACTTATGTTGAGTCATATGCTGGCTCAACATTCGACTCCACATTCTCCTCTGCTTGACCAGTTGCAAG
This sequence comes from Craterostigma plantagineum, assembly GCA_027422505.1. Lineage (NCBI taxonomy): Eukaryota > Viridiplantae > Streptophyta > Magnoliopsida > Lamiales > Linderniaceae > Craterostigma > Craterostigma plantagineum. The sequence goes on along the minus strand of JAPQWV010002892.1, from coordinate 19,119 downwards.
GACTACAATATCTACAACATCAACTTGTGAAGTATTTCTGCTAAGATCAGACGAATAATCAAATACAATTTTCATCGATTTCTGAATAGTTTTAAGTCTCAAATTGTGAACTTTATAAGCACGACTATTAGTAGAATAACTCAAGAAAATGCATTTTTAACTCTTTGGATCAAACTTAGTCAAATATTCACGATCATTAAACATATAACAATAACATCCAAACACATGAAAATATTTGACAGTCGGCTTTTTACCCTTTAAAAGTTCATAGGAAGTTTTCTTAGTACCATGTCGAAAATAGACTCTATTCGAAATATGACAAGCAGTGCTTAAAGCCTCAGCCCAAAACCTTTCAAAAAGACTCTTAGAATGTAACATGACACGAGCCATTTCCTGAAGTGTCCTATTCTTCATTTTGGCAACCCCGTTTAATTGGGGTGTCTTAGGAGATGAAAACTCATGTATAATACCCTTTTTATCACAAAAATCTTGTAAACGGATATTCAAACTCTCTACCATGATCATTCCCAATACGAAAAATGGGAGCACAAAACTTATTTTTGACCATAGCACAAAAGGTTTTAAAAAAAAATCAAAAGTTTGGAATTTTTCCTTAAGAAAGAATATCCACGAAAACCTAGAATAATCATGAACCTGTAGAACCCGAGTCTCCGTAAGCTAGTTGGCCAATAAATTTGCGCGTACCTTGTATGCTTATGTGACTGCAAAAATTTAACATATGCATCTTAAGCTTATGTGAAATCTACGAAATTACGTGCCTTGGTGGTATCTAACTTACTTGAGGATTTTCGAAAATATAGGGTAAGAAAGATTTAGGTAATAAATACTAGTAAGAATAGGAAATTGGGCTAATGGTTGATTTAGTTGGGCTAGATTTAAATATTAGGCCAAAAACCCTTAGAGGATATTTTGGAAACAAAGTTCCCTAAATTATGGGAGATTCACGCCACATTTGTCCCATCATCATACCTATGTAGCTTAAGATATTTTAAAATCTAACATCATAATCCACTTATCACACTAAAATTCGAAGGTAGAGAGAAGAAGGAGAGAGCGATCTTAAGCTTTGGAGAAGGTATAAATCTTGTTAAGACCTTAAGTTTTAAAGTTCGATTTTAAGTTTAAGCTCGGATTTAGCATGCTTAGGATAATTAGCACACTCACATCTGTTTAAAACTCGTATTCTCACTAAGATTGATTTTCTAGGGTTTTTGAAACTCATTCCAATCTTCAAAGTGTTCTTGAGAAAAGTCGTATGTTGATCCTTATAGCTAGGGTTCCATAAATCAAAAAGTGTTCTTGGTATGAATGGATTCGTGAAAAGTAAGTTTCACGAAACCTAAGGTTCAAACCATGAACTCGCGAAATGAACTATGGTAGCATTTCGCTAACTAGACGAATCACGAGCCATAATTAGCGTAAGATTTCGCGAACTCAATAGTTCACGTTCATGAATTCGTGTTAGGAATATTTTGTAGCATCCTTTAATTTATGTAATCTTGGGTTAATATGTGTTTATTTAGTGGGTTGTAGTAGTTTGGGGTGACATATGATATTTAGTAAGAGTTTTGTATTAGGCTTTAATATACCAAATACTTGTGGTATATAAAGCCCCACTTACCCTAATTAGGGTTTTATCAAAAGAATTCAAAAGGTAAGCCACCTTGTACTTTCTATAGAAAAACACACACTAACATGCACTCAAGGTGTTCTTCACGTTTTACACATTAAATCCTTTCTTTTGATCCTTGTTTGGTAATAAAAGGGCCAAAAAGTGGTATCATAGCCTAACGCGGATCAATATCTTCCATTTGAATCCGTTTTTACTCGATTCCGACGTGATTTGACGAAATTTTTTGCTTGAAAACTCATTTTCGATTTTTTCACTGTTTTTGGGTGTTTTCAAATCGTTTTCAGTGATTTCTTACCCCTAGGACGTTAGAAAACTGATATTGAGTACATTTATGCTTTCACGTCGATTTCAGTCAAGTTTGAGTAGGATTTCAGCAAAAACGAGTCTGAAAATCTGGTTTTTACTGAACTGTTCATCACTTTCGGGTAACGGATAGAACAGTACCATCGAGTTTGAAGGTTTCGACCGAAACCCACTGTGAGAAGTTTTGATCGATTTGAGTTTCGGGGAATTTCTCGCTAATTTCACAGTTTCGCCTGATACATTTGTCGGCGAAAGTCCAATCCATATCGCCCGAAAGTCCACAGTACCAAATTGCTAAGTTTCGCCCGATACATTTCTCGGCGAAAGTCCAATTCATTTACCGTATCGCCGGAAACTCAATCGTCCAATTAGCCAAATTCAATCTTAGTCAATCGAACAAAATCAATTTGGACCAATCTCGCCCGAAACCTCCTCATTTCTATCGATCGAAACGAATTATTCAAATGGAAATCCCTCTTTCGATCGAAACTAATCTTTTCTAAACTCTTTCGCCCGATTCACATTCTTTCGCCCGATTTTAGCCTTTGGGATCTATACTGTACGATTCACACTTTCGCCCGATTCAAGAACTCTAAATTCAATTTCAATTGCCCGATTCTCAACACTTAGGACTAGTCGCCGAGCTTGCCTCATATAAAATTAGAATAGATCAAGCATTCAAATTGGGTAGACCAAAATTTTAATTTCACATAACTCCAATCGTCCGATCCTCAAGCATTACACAAAATTCATAAAATTTTTAAATTGCGACAGAATTCATTAAATGAATTTACCTACTTAGACTCAACACTCGAAATTACTCACACTTGACTATATCTCATTCAAAACTAAAGCGTTTCATTTCGCAGATCTATTACGCGTTAACGATCATTACCAAACAAAAAACATGGACGGTCTTGCCATTGGATCTGACAATCGTGCACCACTACTAAGATGGGGAGAGTACAGCATATGGAAGCAACGATTCATCAACTTCCTAGAATCAAAGATGCAGACCTCGCAAACGACATGCTTTCCTCCATTTTTGAAGGACCTGTTCAATTTTGGACCATCATCCCTGCTCAACCCGATGCTGTTCCTGCAATTCCGGAGAGGAGAACTCCTAATGACCCTAGTCGATACAATGATGCTGAGAGAACACGTGCCAGAGCGGACAAACTTGCCCGACACTACGTACTTCAGGCCCTACCAAATGATGTCTACAAGCAAGTCGACGCAATGGTCACTGCAAAGGAAAGTTGGGATGAAGTATGCAAAATGATGGTTGGGACAGAAGTTAGCAATCTGTCTAAGAAGTCCAGCATCCTCACTGCCTATGACTCCTTCAAAGCTAAGGAGGGGGAAGAACTTCGAGATGTTTACCTTCGCTTTCTGACCATTATCAACGAGACGAGAATGATCAACATCCAACGCTCCAATTTCGAACACAACATCAAGTTCCTTTCCACACTTCAACCTGAGTGGGACGGATTACAGTTCTGGTTAAGCAACAGAACAAAGATCTGGATGCTATGGATATTCACTCCCTACACGATAACCTCTCACAGTATTCCCAGTATGCCAAAGAAATCAAGAACGAAGGAAAAACAAATGTCGACATGGAACCAAAACTGATTCTTAAACCCCTTTCACGCTCATGTCACGTCGAGGTACTTTGCACTCGTGACCTCTAAGACAAGCAGCAGGAGCTCGAGAACTTCTTAAGAAAGCAGGTCGTACAAGAATCTGAGGACGAACTCGAATCAATCAGAAAGAAACTGGCTATGATCTCAGAGACGGTCAATAAGATGAGGCCAAGAAATCATCATCTTCCTTCAACAAACAACGAACCTCGGGCTGAAATTAGAAGTTCGTTGCCCCTGAAGAGGCTGAAACTAAGAAATCTGAAGTAGTAAAGAAGTGCTTCAACTGTGGCAAGCCGGGTCACTTTGCTTCTGAATGCTTCAGACCTAAGAAGAAAAACACTGAATACTACAAGAAAAAATTTCAGCTCTCACAGCGCAAGGAGGTGGGAATTGTCTTGGTTGCTGAGGAAGAGGAATGGCTGGAGGACACGTCTGACGAGGAGGAAGAAGAAATGGCCTTCATGGTGAAAAGCATTGATGATGACTCCGACGAGGATGAGCCAGCCATCGGGTCAGACAGGACGGATGTCTCTTCATCCGACCTGGAGGTATACACTCCATCTCTAAATGATTTCGTTAAACTTGAACATAGGATAGCCGAACTCTCCATGCATCGAAAAGATTACTCAGAACTCCAAAGCAATTTTGACAAAAATTATGCCTTATTAAACAAACAACAGGAAGAGATAGCCATTCTTAATGAATCCTAATCTTGTTTGAAACTAAAGTAAAGACTTTAGAAGATCATATAGAAAGCAAGGAAAAACAAATTAGCGATATGAGTAGAAGTTTGAAAGACAGCGAAGAAGAACGAGCAAATGTATTGTCTCAATACGAACTAATCACCAACGAACGTGTTCGTCTATACAAGAAAGTCAAGGAGTTGGAGGACATTATCACCAAAAGAGGTCAATTTGAACGAACCCTCTTTCTTAGCCAAGGATTGGGATTTGAACCCACCACTAACCCAGAAACAGAAAAAGTACTCTCTCTGTACAATATTAAACGTTTTGGGTTAAGCAATGAGCAACTAATGCCCTTCGTAGGATCAAGGGAGGTGACTGAATCTAACGAACAGAAACAGAGGAATAAAGAATGGGCTCAAATCGTGTGTGACTACACAGAACTCAATAATAGCTACAAAACTAGAGAGATAACACTCTCTGATGATTACATGTCACCATTTGGACCCGAAATTCAGGAAGGCACTGACGAACAGGCTAAACCTATCTATTCATTTATCTATATTCCAGAGATTATACGCAAAATAGGTGCCTTGACAGCCTCTCTAGAATCAGAAAAGAAAGCCCACGAAGAAGAGAGAATATTTTGTTGAGCAAATTTATACTCTTGAAAACTTTCCTGACGCTTGCAAACCTTCCACCTCCCGTCCTGTTCCAGCATCCTCTACATATAAATGCAAGCAAACTACTAGGAAAATTCCTTTATCTCACACTAACTTTGTATCACATGTACCCACAAACAAAGGCGTGAGATCTGAGGAAGCGAAGAAGGTTCGATCTGGCTCAGCAAAGAAGACAACAGTCCCTGATAAGAAGAAGAGACCAGTCTCAAACCTTTCTTCTCATGTTTCGAAATCTTTTGCATTTCCAAAAGTGACTTCTGGTAATGTCGCAGAACGTGTTTTCGTTATCTCATGCTTTAAAATCAAAATTCTGTCATGTAAACAATGATGTATTTTCCCGTCCTCATGACAGTCATTTCAGCAAAAACGCTTCCACGTCACACAACACTCGTTCTAAGGGCATATTTCCCACGCCGTCCAATCATACTATTAAATCTAAAATAAAGAAACACACCATCTCCAAGACCAAGCCGAACAAGAAATTAAGTCAAAAACAGATTTGGATTCCGAAATCCCAACTGTATCCTGTAGGAAATCGTCATGCTTGGACTCTTAAACCGATTACCCAACACTCCAGCAAAGAATCCAATCTAGCAACGAACAAGTTAGCTTCTACGCCTGCTATCAAAGAAGGGCCCATCTATAAATGGGTACCTAAACTTACTTGATTATTTTTTCAGGTCCGTCATGTGTGGTACTTAGACTCAGGTTGCTCCTCACACATGACTAGAAACAAAGCGCTGTTGAGCAACTTATCTGAAGGATTTCTAGGAAAGGTCTACTTCGGAAATGGTCAAGCTGCATCCATGTTAGGAACGGGTGATCTCATCCATGACAGGCTGACCATCAAAGGGGTGTCCTACGTCGAAGGACTGAGCTACAATTTATTCAGCATTGGACGTTTCTATGACAAAGGCTACAAGGTGAATTTCGAGACCAACAAATGTAGCGTCACAGATAATAATGTAAGAGAGCTATTCACTGGCCACAGGAAGACAAATCTTTACTCCATTGACCTCAAAACTGTTCGACCGACGTGCCTCATCTCCCGAGCCTCTCTACATCAGAACGATCTCTGGCATCAGCGACTTTCTCATCTCAACTTCAAAGACCTTAACAAGTTGCGATCAGAAAACTTGGTCAAAGGACTTCCCTCGTTCAGATATCACAAAGAGCATATCTGTTCGGCCTGTGAAATGGGAAAGATAAGGAAAGCATCACATCGGACCAAACACATTGCCTCAACCTCGAACCTCTCGAACTCATTCATATGGATTTGGGTAGACCTATGCGCACTCAGACCATCAATGGGCGAAGATTTGTGTTGGTTATTGTGGATGATTTATCGCGCTACACATGGACCAAATTTCTCAGAACCAAGGACGAAACTCCAGGTCTAATCATTGAGTTTATCAAAACCACACAAACCTCTACCAACTAAGTGTACAAATCATCAGAACTGACAATGGGACAGAATTCAAGAACAAAAAACTCAGTGACTTCTATGCATCACTTGGAATCACCCAACAGTTCGCAGCGGCAAAAACACCTCAACAAAACGGTGTGGTTGAGCACAAGAACAGAACCTTAGTTGAAGCAACTCGTACACTCCTTATTCACTCCGGACTACCTCACTTCTTGTGGGGCGAAGTAATGAACACAGCCTGCTTCACTCAAAGTCGTGGCTCTCTCCACAAGAGGTTCAATAGGACCCCCTACGAGTTGATAAATCGCAGAGTGCCGGACGTCTCTTTCCTGAGAGTCTTTGGATGCAAGTGCTATGTAGCAAACGATCGTGAAGATAGAGGCAAACTCGACCCAAATGCATTTGAAGGGATACTGGTGGGATACTCAACAATATCAAAAGCCTATCGAGTATACCTCAAGGAGAAAAGATCTGTTATGGAAAGCATTAACGTAATGTTTGATGGAGTAGACCGAGTAGCTTCTGCACAAATCAGTCCAGAACCCGGACTTCTACGAGAATTGACAAAAGATCAACCAAGCACTTCCTCCGTGGGCGAACCTTCAAAATCTAATACCTCGAGCGACATGGAACTCGATCTCTTATTCGAGGATCTCTTCTCTCGGCCGTCGCCACCCACTGCTCCAACAACATATGTAGCGCCAGGAAATAATGATCCTGCAGAGACTAGCAATGACAATTCCCTTCCTACGATGGAAAATCTTCACATTGATGACAACAGTGAACCCCCAACTGATACTGAGATCATCTCCAGCTCAGCCGCTGAAACTCCTCAGCCCTCGGATTCAACAATAGAAATCTCTTCAGGAGAGTTAGTAATACCTCAACCTGGAGAAGAATTGGAACATCAGGCTGATCAGAGTGAAGAAGCAATACACGATACAAATGCAGCAGGAACATCACAACCTGGTACACGAAAGTGGACTCGAGCACACCCAAACTCACAAATAATTGGGGACCCTTCCACTGGTGTAACGACTCGAGCATCTACGATAAATGAAAGCCTCTATTCCTGCTTTCTCAGTCAAAAGGAGCCCAGCAAAGTAGCTGAAGCACTCGCCGATCCAGATTGGATAATCGCAATGTAGGAGGAAATCAATCAGTTTGAAAGGTTGAAAGTTTGGAACCTAGTATCTAGACCGGCTGGGAAAACTGTCATAGGGACTAAATGGGTGTTTAAGAACAAAAAGGACGAGCAAGGAGTTGTTATCCGAAATAAAGCAAGGCTGTTTGCAAAAGGATACAATCAACAGGAAGGAATCAACTATGACGAGACATATGCTCCAGTCGCACGAATTGAAGCCAACAGGATTTTCTTAGCTTTCGCTGCACACAAGAACTTCACAGTTACCAGATGGATGTCAAAACTGCATTCCTCAACGGAATACTGAAGGAAGAAGTTTTTGTATCTCAGCCTGAAGGTTTTGTAAGCGAACAACTCCCAGACCACGTCTACAGACTCGATAAAGCTCTCTATGGACTTAAACAAGCTCCCAGAGCCTGGTACGAGGTTCTCTCGGACTTTCTCATCTCCTCCGACTTCAAAAAGGAAGATCGACACGACTCTCTTTATCAAGAAGGATGGCTCAGACATTAATTATGTTGGTACAGATTTACGTCGACGACATCATCTTCGGGTCGACGGACTCAAGAATGTGCACGAACTTTGGAGATCTAATGAAGCAGAAATTTAAATGAGTATGATGGGCGAACTAAGCTTCTTCTTAGGCCTTCAGGTTAAGCAGCTTCACGATGGAATCTTCATCAGTCAATCCAAGTACATTCACGACATACTCAAGAAGTACAACTTGGACAACTCAAATGCTGCCATCACTCCCATGTCATGCAAACTTGATGCAGATTCATCAGGAAAATCTGTTAACCAGACGATCTATCGAGGCTTGATAGGATCCTTGCTTTATTTTACATCCAGTCGGCCTGACATCATGTTCGCCACGTGTCTCTGTGCTCGCTTTCAAGCTGATCCAAAGGAGTCTCACATGCTCGCTGTCAAGAGAATTTTCAAATACCTCAAGGGAACTCCAAATCTAGGTCTATGCTACCAAATGGAGTTAAGTTTCGAACTCGTAGGATACACCGACGCCGACTATGCGGGATGCAAGCTAGACAGAAAGAGCACTTCTGGAGCCGCTCAATTTCTCGGGGGTAAGCTCGTAAGCTGGTCGTCTCGAAAACAAAATTGTGTCTCAACCTCGACAGCAGAGGCAGATTACGTCGCTGCTGCGAGTTGTTGTTCACAAATCTTGTGGATGAGAACCCAGCTGCGAGATTTTGGCATAACGTCAAATCGTATTCCAATTTTTAGTCACTCAAAAAGTGCTATAGCTATAACAAGTAATCCAGTACATCACTCGCGCACAAAACATATAGACATTAGATATCACTTCATCAAGGAATATGTAGAACAAGGTACAATCGAAATGCATTTTGTTCACACAGACCTTCAACTTGCTGACTTATTCACTAAGGCATTGGATGAAAAGCGATTCCAATTCTTGGTATCTAGGTTAGGCATGTTGAACCGTAAGACATAATCGATTGTCCCTACATGAACCTGATATTATGTAAATAGGTCACTTATTATTTTTTTTTACTTCTATATGTTTTCATATGTATGTTGAAAATCCTACCATCGTATCTAGGGGGAGTCTCATAAAAATTTATGCACGGATCTAGGGGGAGTCTTGGAAAATTATGCACTAATCTAGGGGGAGTCATTGAACACTTTGCACAAATTAAGGGGGAGTTTTTATGATCTTTCATCAAATTTATTTTCAAATCGAATTAGGGGTAAACTTATGAGATAATCATTTCTATAACCTTAAGACAAAATGTGGCGAAACTCAAAATTTGATCGAAACTAGAATATACAAATATTCAAAATCTTTTCTCGGCGAAACTAACTATCGCCCGAAACTCAGCTCAAATTCGATCGAAACTGAACATTCAAGTATTTCAAATCTTTTCTCGGCGAAACTACGTATCGCCCGAAACTCCTTTCAATTGAATTGACTATCGCCCGAAACTCAGTTCAAATTCGATCGAAACTAAATGTTCAAGTTTTTCAAATCTTTTCTCGGCGAAATTACGTATTGCCCGAAACTCCTTTAAATTGAATTGACAATCGTCCGAAACACGTTTCGATCGAAACTGAAAATTTTCTTAAATCTTCTTATCATTTTCTCGGCGAAACTGACTATCGCTCGAAACACGTTTCGATCGAAACTGAAAATTTTTCTTAAATCCTATTATAATTTTACACGGCGAAACAGAGCATCGCCCGAAACTAAATCAAATCGATCGAAACTAAAATTAACCCCTTTGTAATTTTTCTCGGCGAAACTGAGATTCGCCCGAAATCAGTTTCGATCGAAACTTTATTTATATATATAGCGTTTCGCCCAAAACACAGTCTTTCTTCATCGATTCCCGAATTCCCTTTCAAACTCTTTCTGCAATCGCACACGAATCTCATCACCATCACCCACGAACTCTGTTTTTCCGATTATTGCAGCTCCAAATCCATTATTGTAAGGAAAAACATACAATCTGCAGTTTTTAACTGATATCGTTTTCGTTTTTGCAGGATTCGCAGAATTAGGGTTTAAGCGATTTCGCTCGAATCGCTCTTCAATTACGTTTCGATTCAGTTTTTCATTCTCCCGAAACTCATCCCAGATTCAATTTCATATTTCAATCGGCAGATACTGTCAATTTTCAATTATTCTATGATTTAAATCGGGCAGTTCACTACTTTCAGCCAAAACAGATTATTGCAATTTTACTATGATTCAATCGTCCGATTTAGGACTTTCGGCCGAAACTCTCTTATAATCATAACATATTTTAAATCACTTTATTCTGTAGTTTCGATCGAAACCAAAGTTTAATTTGAATCGATCGATTGAACTTCACTTTCGGCCGAAACATAATTTGAATTGCAACTTGAATTTGGCCGAAACTGATTAACAATGTGACTTAAAATGTACTATGTCGCTGATTGACTGATTCAATTTCAATATTTCTTCTTATCGACGAATTTTACTCACATTTTTTTGTCGCAAAATTCTCTAAGTCCTAAAGCGTTAACAACATTTGACCTTGACTCGTATTATACATTACCTTTCCAAGCGTTGTAATGGTTGGTTCCTACTAACCTCTTGATCTTATCTTAAAGATATATTAAAATGGTGCGACAGATTGATGAGGTTTTTGCTTCAAAGGACTGGGCACAGAGGTCACCCAACAACCTCCAACTTGACTTTGACAATACCTCGTGCCCAGATCCTATTATTGTCAAAATCCTAGCAAACCACCCTCTAAAAACCGCCCTAAATATCACCGAGGTTGTCCCTGAAGTCTACGTCCAACAATTCTGGTCCACCCTTCAGAACCCAACAAATAACCCAAAAACAACTAGTCTTTCCGCCAAAATCGACAACACCATAGTTGTCTTTACCCCAACCATTCTTCGCTCCATACTAAACCTACCATACTCACTACTATATGATCCCCATCCCTCTAACGATGACCTGATCAGGGACTTCCTATTCATGGGCCACAAACCAAATGCCCAAAACTCCATTCACCTCCCTGACTTCACGGCCAAAGACATCCCTGGATCTTGGAGGACCCTATTTTTTATCGTAAACAAATGCCTCTCGCCGAAGCACGCAGGGTCTGACAAATACAACCGCAACATCATGCTAATCTTCCATGGGATCGTCTTCAACAGGAATTATGATGTCGCCCAACTAATCTGGACGGACATCCTTGATCAACTACGAAGGCGAGGTCTCGGATCCACGAAGCCGGTTCTTCCTTACCTACGGTGGCTCCCTGTCATCGTCCAACACTTCGTGGATCTTCATCCCGACATTGAGCGCCGACCCGGGCCGAAGGTTATCAAGCTCCAAAGCTCACCAAAATTCAATCAACAAAAAACAAGATTGATCAGGAGGCCATCATCATACCAGACTCCCTACTTCGACTCCTCGAACCAACTGAGCCGGAGCTCCTCAAATACCTACGAGCCAACAACCTTGATGATGTTCCCATGGTTCAACACATCCCAGTTAAACCTAACCCAGGGACAAGCCAACCCTCACAGCCAAATGTAGGTCTAGGAAGCTCTTCATCCCAAAGCCAAAATAAAAAGAGAAAATCCAAAGGGGATGACAGCAGCAGTCAACAAGAACGGCGTACTAAACAGAAACACGATCGTACTCCTCACCCTACTAGTCCACAAATAAGCCGGACCGAGCCAATAGGTGCAGGGGATGACTTCGTCTTCCCCCGAGTTGAAGTCGCGACATCTGGTCTAATTGCGCAAACTACCCTCCCAGCCACTCAATCATCTCCATGGTTGTTTCAGATACTCACGAGGTGCCACGTCTTTCATCACCACCTCGCTCGGAGGGGGTTGATGTATCCAGTAGTCCTCAGCCTCAGACTGCAATTTCCTTGATCACAACTAGTCTAGTGCCCTCACCATCCATAATTTTTCCATTTTCTAGGACACCTACTCTAGTTTCTGCACCTCTAGATCTTAGCGATCTTGACTAAACGCTCCACAATGTCTCCGTACTAGAGTCTAGTACGGAACAGAGCGGAAGACCCAACGTAGTCAACATCGCTGCAGCTACGACCTTGGGCCATCAATCTGAGTCTGTCTCAGCATTGATGTCAACGATGAGCCTAAGTGGCCTCGGTTCTTCAAGTCCTGTGCAAACAGACGGCACATCAGTACCTTCTACTGATGTTGTGACGACGGAACGTCTTCGTGACTCCGTCAGGTTATTTTCCCCATTCGTGACGGTGGCCAGGCTGAATGATCGACTCGCGGAGTTCGCAAAAGATCTCGAGGACACTATCATGACCCTAGTATACAGCGCAATTGGTACCTCCTCTCGAGACAAAGGCAAAGCCCCCGTCACCGAAGACGTACCCTCTAAAGCCGACCCATCTCCAGACTCTGACGGCGGCCCGTGGAACGTTCCAATCACGGAACTCATCGATGTTCTTCTGGCCAGACTCCGCACTGCACCAAAGCTAACTGAGTATGAAGCGTAGGTCCTCAGACGTCTGGAGCTTCCTTTCAACCCACCTAAGCCCGACGAGGCCCAGTCATCCCAACAACCACGTGACGACCCTGACGGTGAGGATCGTCCGAGGGGGAGAAGACACGAGAGACAGGGCCTCAGCCTCCTCCGCAGACACAGCCTAGAGCCACCCAAACACCTACCAGAACAAAACCACCTACACCCACACAAACAAAAAAGTCTACCCGAACTACCACCAAAACAACCAACAGCCTCCTCACCAGCTATGAGCCTCTCACCTCCTCTTTCCACAAGCCAAGACAGCCCTTCGATATTTCCATCCTCTCCCATCCTATCCCTACTGAGCAATGAACCAATCCAACAAACCGAAGAACTGTACAATCCACACGGTGCCGTGGAAAACTACATCTTCTACGAGTATTGGATAACCAAACCGATGGACCAGACATGGCTAGAGGCTTGATGGAAAATGCCAGATACTTCTTGATGAAGGCAAATGTTAGCCTAGCCCTAATCGACGACGCCGAACTCGGGAAGGTGAAGACTACGAAGCGGATATTCCAGAACTTCCCGAGCTACTCCGACACACTGTCATCGATGAGGAATGTCCACCAATGAAGACGAAGACAAAAGAAGTAGTGGAATTGCCATGGGAAAACGTCAAAGTAACTGCCCCATATCAAGAAGAAATTCGAAGGAGAATCTGGAGGAAGGAGGATAGAATCAAGAAACTCGACGAGCTTGAACTTAGAGGACTGAGCCATCTTTCAAGACCCAAAGCAGTCCAGTACCTGCTATCTCTTCGCCGAATTATGATATTCAAAGGAAAAGGGGGTGATGTAGAAACTCTAAGAAGAGAAGAGGCAAAGAAGCCCAGAATTAGAGAAATTCTGGGAGTTCGCGAAGTGAGATTTGCAGACATGGACATGCCTGTCTACATGGTACGGAGAGAAAATGAAGAATACGTAGAATTGAATGAAGCCGACCTCGCCTATGTCAGAGGTGAAGATGTTGAGCAAATAGCGAGGGACTATAGAAGACTTGGAGCACTCAAGACGCTAGAACTCAGACTACTACGCACTAAAGAGATTTATCCTACGGCAAGTCAAGTTCAATGCAACACATGATCTTCAAATGGCGGTGAGAGTAACATGAAGAAGGTGAATCTGACGAAGCCTTCCTTCGAGGTCCCAGATCCAAGTTATGGTGAAGGGCACATCATAAATGAAGACGATGATCCATCAATCGTCTACATCAACTTCAAAGGAGAGAAAAGGCTTATGAAGACGTCATAGATTCACAAGTTCAGCGACGGAACCTTATTGATCATTAGAACAAACTCAGAAGAATACTCGAGCAGCTAAAGGACGAAGAATACGAAGTTCAAGAGAAATACTCAAGGCTAATCGAGACAATCTCTGCGAAGATATCATTTCGAAGAAGCTTGCGATCGTACGAGCACTTCTTAGGACTCAGGAAACTGCCTACCATGTGCAGAAACCCAAGAAGAAGAGAACTCAAAGGACGACAAAGCAATAAGGATGCTAAGGGGGAGATTGTTAGGAATATTTTGTAGCATCCTTTAATTTATGTAATTTGGGTTAATATGTGTTTATTTAGTGGGTTGTAGTAGTTTGGGGTGACATATGATATTTAGTAAGAGTTTTGTATTGGGCTTTAATATACCAAATACTTGTGGTATTTAAAGCCCCACTTACCCTAATTAGGATTTTATCAAAAGAATTCAAAAGGTAAGCCTCCTTGAACTTTTCTATTGAAAACACACACTAACATGCACTCAAGGTGTTCTTCACGTTTTACACATTAAATCCTTTCTTTTGATCCTTGTTTAGTAATAAAAGGGCAACAATTCGCGAGGTGTAAACTTGGCGAACTCATGGAGGCTTTCGCAAACTATTAGTATAGAGCACTTCGCGAAATATGGGGTAAGGGTTTCATGCATGGGTTCGTGAAATGAAGTAGGAAAGAATTCGCAAAATAAATAAAAGTTGGCGAATTAGGTGTATAGAGAGCACTTCGCGAATCATAAATAGGGTAAGGAACTTTACGAATTCAGGGTTCGCAAACTAAGCAAGCCGCGAGTTTGCGAGCTACATAGGATTCGTGAAGATGAAGTTCGCGAACTACATAAGATCGCGAACTAGGAAGAGTTCGCGAATTGGTTTGGCGAACTAGACTCACTTCACGAACCCTAAAAGTGGCGGATTAAGGGTTTTGCGAAACTGACCATTTGGCGAATACATGAGGTCCGCGAATCAAGCATGGATTCACGAAGTGGAGCATTTTGCGAATTGGAGCCTTCACGAATTGAGTATTCGCGAACTGAGAGTAAAGAACACTTTGCGAATCATGAGTAGAATAGGAACTTCACGAACTTGTTGGGTATTTCACGAATGGTGAGCATCACGAATCCAACTTAGTTCAAAAGAATTCGCGAAGTAGGATAGTTCGCGAACTAGGAGGAGTTCGCGAACTCCATGCAAGTCGCGAATTGAACCCCTTAGATAAAAACGTTTCAAAAAATATTTTTATACCATTTAATAAGAAAAACATTCTGATTCCAATGAGCATAGGCTCTTTCAATGCCCGATCATAAATATAGCCTATCAGTATTTTTCAAGGGCAATTTTCGGTATAGGCAAACGCTATTTTTGATAGAATTTTCGAACGAAAATTTGCGCAGTCAATTAGTATAATTTATACACTAACTTTATACCCTTTTTATGTTTAAAGGAAAAAATGTTAGGAACTTCACCAGAGCGGTTAGCGGTTAATCTACGGACACCAGGTAAGTGAAAATCCAATTACAACACATAAGATGTGTGTATGTGCCTAATTTATTTGATTACGTGATGAGGTGCTTACGTGCTTATGTGAAATTGTATGATATGGTTTCATGATTATGGTAAGCATTATGCATTAATGTTGTTAGGTCCTACGATTAACACTCTATGATCCTAGGCATGAATTAGTAATTCGATGATAACGATTGACATTAAGATTCGATCGAAAAACTCTAATGAAGAACGAGAGAGAGAATTCGAGTAGAGTGAGAAAGTTACTGTTGTTTCTCTCTCTAGAAATTGAATTGCAAGCCTTTCGGATCAATTTTCAAAACTTTCTCTATTAAGCTCAATGTGTACAAACCTATTTATACCAAACAAACTTGGTATAAATAACAAACAAGTCGTAAACTAAGGACAACTATACAAAACGCCCCTAATTACAAGGACAACTAATGAAATCAAGCACAATTCTAAAAGTATACTCTACAATCTCCCCCTTTGTGCTTGATTGCGTCTCCGCGCTATTTGTCCTCGTCGGGCATATATGATCTGCGCAAGCCCAGCGCATGCTCATAATCCCTTATCGTCTCCCTAAGCTTCAGACGCTCCTCGATGTCATCTAGCAATTCCATCAGGAGCGGCTGTTCTCTCACGAACCTGTGGATCCTCAGGATAGTGTCTCGGTTGATTTCTTCCAACCTCTGCTCGATATTCCTTCTGATGACCTTGAGCGTTCTGTCGCAAAATTATGCATCTATGTCTTCAGCATCAACCTGGTCTTCTGGGCAATTGGATTGTTGTAGGTGATGCCGATGACGAGCTGATGTGCACATGATTGCTTGGAAGCCCTTCGATCTCAGGTCCTTTGTTGAGTGGTTCGGCCATGTTAACCTTCTTCATGTTGCTCTCCAGAGCCTCTGAAGGTCGTGTGTGTGCTGCGAAGTACTTGACTTGGCGCATCATGAACCGGTAGAGCCCTCGAGGCCTTCTTTCTTGATGAAGCCTTGAGGACCTTTGTACTTTTCCACGTACAGCTCGTAGAGGTTGTACACCTCATCAGCAGGTATGTACGGTAGGTCACTCTCGCTTAGTTTCCTCTCGGGTTCTATCCACTCTTTCAATGACGTAGTGAGGTGTTGGAAGTCCTCCTTTTGCACAGTAGACGCTGAGGAGTTGGCATATTGGGGAGAGACTCTTGTAATGGTTCTTGACTTGTCCTTTAGTCATCCCCAGCCTTACGTTTGGTCCTAGTTGGGTCAGCATCCATAGATATGTCATCCTCTTCTGCTGATCCCAGTGAGAGATCCCTTTTAACTCGAATTTATTCAGCTTCTTGACCCTATCCGGTGACCTCCAGATGTGTTCACGAACTTCTTCAAGGAAGGGGATTTCGATTTGAATATTTTCCCACGGCGTGTCGACCCGAACGGTCCCTGGCATTTGCTTTGTGGGGAAGCCGCTCGTTGTGCGATCAACTCTGATAGCCTTGGGATGCCTCGTTGGTAGTCTTCACCTTCCTGAAGTTCGTCGTCTTCTATGATTACGAGGTCCACAGATGCCTGTTGTAGAAAATGCCGAACGTCCTGAAGCCGTTGTCTTTGATGCTCCTCGGGCATGGAATGGGTATCCATTGTCCTTCGAAGATGTATCTGTCTAGAACTTCGTGTGGATTGACGCCATGTCCTGATGGTCCCGGTTGGTCTGGAGCAACTAAGGGAGTAGCTTGGGTCGCTGCTAGGGCTACAAGCATCGCAACACTTGCTTCTTCTTCCGGAAGCAAGGGGCTTGAGTAGATCGGTGGTGTGGGCGGAGGCGTCCTGAGGTGAAAGGTTGGTGGGTCGATGTGGGCGGTGCGGTGCGTGGTGTGGGTGGTTTGTGTTTGGGTTTGGTTTGGGTTTCACTAGCTCCAGCGCTTGTTTGTGTAGCGCCAGGGCCTTGTCCTTGGCCACTTGTAGATGTCCTTAGCCTCTTCTCCCCCTCATGAGGATCCTGATCGTCAGGGTCGTCATGTCGACTTCTTGAGCGGGAGTCTTGGCCTCGGCAAGTGTCAGTAGGTGGCTCAGGATGATCCACCAATCGCCTGTAAAGAGACTCTTCTTGAGGCGACCGGTGGAGAGGCCGATCAGTCGGGTGAGTAGAATGTGGTGGAGCTCGGTTATGGGTATGGTGTATGGGTTGATGATGATGGATGAATTGGCTAAAGGGTCGGTGGGTGTGGGTTGTGGAGGTGTGAGGGTGGGTTGTGACGAGGTGCCTTCGGAGACAGATGCTTTCCCGGTGTCTCTGCGGGATGTCTCTATGGCAGTTTACACTCTCTCCATTATTTTGTCTTCAATCGATTGAACAGCAGCGGAGAGAGCGGCTTGGAATTGATCGTTCATCACAAATGGTGCGGACGCCTCCTTGGATGGACCAAGACGACTGATGTCGCCTGTTATAAAACCCTTGAGTAAACACCGACTCTTCAGGTTGGCTCACAGTCACTTGAGGTTGTGATGTATGAGACTTCCAACCAATCCTTGAGTCGAATCTTGAAGATTCGGCTCTATGGCCGTTGTGACAGGCTCGGTTGCGCACCTGCGAACCAGACACCACGAGAATTGGTTGCGGCTCAAGATTGAGCGAAGAAGTGCCAGCAACACTTGTAGATGTGGTCAGCGTAGTATCTGTGCGTTGGTGACGGCCGAGAAGAAGGGACTCCAGCTGAATGCTAAGTCTCCTGGGAGTCCTCCTTATCAGACTTATTTCCGCGTCAGACTCCGTTGTCAGACGGGGTGGCCGTGTGAGGAGTGAGGTCACGATCGACGTCCTCCAGTGCCTGATTCGTCACCGGTGGAAGAGAGCTTTGCCCCATTCTACTTCGGGCTGTGCTACTGGTTGAAGAACCTCCTCAATGGTTTCTTCGAGCATGGCCAACATGAACGGCACTCCACTTGATATCATGTGCAGGAGCTCGAGCGCCATCTCAGTAGCCACGACGTCTATCAAGGTATCATCTACGTCGGGCATTGGTTCTTCGACCAATGGAGACTCCTGTTGAAGCTCCTGGGCGACAACATCTATCATCGCGTCATCAGGGCTTTGGTGATGTTGCGGTTGAGAGGGCTCATATGTACAATCTGCCGGGGGCCCTCTAATCATTTCCTCGATGAGGTGATGTTCCCGGCAGTATCTCTGATATTCAGCTCCTACGGGGCAGCGAGCCGAAAAAGGTTGAGAGATATGTCCATTGAAGGCTGTGCGGTCCACCAGCTTGGTGTGGAAGAATTGAGCCGGGGCGGCTGATAGTTTCTTCCAGGGGGCAGGCGAGGAATGTTCTGCGCGTACATCTCCTTGTGTTGAGGATGAGACGGAGAACCATCTCGCGTACGGCACGTTCTTGGACCCTTGTTCTCCCTTTTGTCTGATCTGTTCTGCAAGGTCGTTCCAGATCAGCTGGGCGAAATCGTAATTCCGCAGAGAACACGACTCCGTGAAAAATCCGGAGTATGTGGCCGTTGCCTTTGTCGAAGCCGGCGTGCTTCAGAGATAGACATTGTTCACGATACCGAACAGTGTCTTCCATGGGTGAGGGATACCGTTGCTCTGAACCTGAGCGAGCTTGGTGAGCGGCGGACGGTAACCCATTTGAAGGAAATCAGCCACCAGTTCTTTATCTGATGGGAGGGGGTCGTAAGTTTTTGCTGTGAGGGATGTCAAGTAGAGCTCTGAACTCGTTCTTGCCCAGCAGATGTGCCTCGTCCCTACAACCGTCGTGAAATGGTATCCCCCGTC
>JAPQWV010002891.1:0-48850 GCA_027422505.1 Craterostigma plantagineum | reverse complement strand
GTCGGGATACAGATGTCGTGAATGCTCATTTGACACGTAATAATTAATTAATACCTTTCTGATCCGATTCAGTTGGTTCTGAATCTGCTCGTGCACCTTCACCCACACGGTGTCAAGAGACCCAGTGGTCGAGTTCAGCCATTGCTTCAGCTCGCTGTGAGCACTCTCCACACGACATGTAGTGGTGTTCCCGAAATGAAGCACCTGGTTCGTCCAAGCTTTGACGAACTTCTCCAACCAACCATGTTGTCTCAACGTACGAAACGATAGCGGAGTCAGCTGCCCAACGCAGACACATGTCACTATATGCCTGCTCGTATGCATCTATCGTCGGAGCTTCCACGACTGCTTTCCAGGCCTTATGCGTGAAGTGAGCTGCGATCTTATTGTTCTTCCCGTCAGCCGATCAGGTCTTTATAAATATGCCACGTGCACAACATACGGTGAGAATGCGGAAATACCTTATGTACGGGTCGAAGAAAGCCCAACTCACGATTAGTCACAATCGTCGAAGGGTACACACCTGGCCCCAAAATATCCCGAAGAGACTGCAACACCCACCCATAACTTCTCTCCGTCTCGTCCTCCATAACGGGAAACCCACACGGGAAGTTGTGATTAGAGGGAGTCATCCCTATAATCTCAACTAGTTGTACCTATTGGTCTTGTAAGTAGAGTCAATGCCAATAAAGTACGGATATGTCCTCACCAGTGCGAGTGAGTCCAGGTGTGCGAGAAAAACATGTGTCAGCGCATTAGTCTCTACGTCTCTCAGGGACCGAACATAATATCAGGCCTGTGTCGCCTGGTGCATCAACTGGCTCACCACGTCTCGACCCTCAGAAGAGTCCTTCAAACGAGGATATGAGCTGTTTTCACTTGTGCATCAATCATTTCCTCTACGACCTTCCTTGCCTAGCTACTTAACCCACTCGTCTGGCGGTGTCCCCCGAGATACTGTATGACAGGGTGGTTGTGCATTGATTTCTCAGGTGGACCCGTACGAATGTACCATTCCCTAGTCATTGAATTCTCCTGAAATTATTAGAAACGGACATCTGCACTTTTAGACTTCGAAACCCTCTCCAATTCATCCATGTTGCCTCTATAACGTTCTCTGCGAGAACATCTCAACAGCTTTTTCGTACCTCATTTCTTATGCGACGAAACCAAGACCAATAGCAACGCCTTTCGCCCAGTTAATGGCTTCCACGTCGGTCGGAAATCGTCCTCCTCCGCGAAAATGCTCACTGTAGTTTACCCCGTCGCCCAGAAAGTCCTCCTCCTGTCCTCCTGTGGCGCTCTCCAGATCCCTCCAACGGGGGGGATCTAGTGCTACCTCCTGGTGGAGACTTCCCATCCTTATTATCCGATCGATAATTTCGGCCATAAACGGCAGGGCCGAAAAAAATTTTCGGCCGCCACAAGGCACATTCGAAAATGTTTTTCGGCATGGCCGTGTGGCGGCCGAAAATATGTTTCGGCCATGCCATTCGCCGGCCCATTAATTCGTTCGATCGTGGGTTTTTCCAAACGATTCCGACCAGTGATCGATAATCCATCTACGTACGAATGATTTTTATGAGAATTTGCTTACCAGTCATGCGAACATACCCTTTCCTTTCCCCTGTTCCTTTCCCCTGTCGTCGATCCATTGCGATTTGAGTTTTTTTATTTTGTTTGACTCTGATTTCAATGTATGATTGCGATATGGAAAGTGTTGTCTGGAAAAGAACTTAAAATAGAAATTTTTATTGGTAAGGGCAAAATCGTCTTTTTACAACCCTTTAGGGGGCGGTGACTAGGAAAAAAGAGGGTGGTGAATAGTAATCCAGTTTGATACTGTGATTTTCTTCTAGTTGCTTGTTAAAGGAGGTTTACACTGCTGCGTTTACTACGATGGATAATTCTACACTGGCCTGTATTCAGGCCTTATAAATAATATCTATTATATTGTGTTTGATTTATCTTTTTAGGCCCGCAATTAATTCAGCAGCCTCTAAGCTCGATATAAATAAACTAGTTAAATAGGGTGAGATAAACTATACGGGGCTTACTAAAATAATTTTACTGTTCGGTTATAAACTCAGGATAAAAGCCCAGGACAAATTTATTTTAGTAAGCCCATGATAATTTATCTTACCCATCTACCAAGGTTATTTTGTGTCGGGCTTAGCGGGCTTGTGAATTAATTCCGGGCTTGAATATGGAAACAAAACAACGATTATCTATTATTATTTATATTCTAATCCTAATATCGGATAGCAGACGGGGGGCTTTATTCAGGCCTTATAACCAAACAGAGCATCTAGCGTGATACCGTTCACTATGAATAAACTCCAGGTATTAAAGCACACAATAAAAAATCGGCCCGCTCTTATAATCATGCGAGCATGTTATAATTTCTCATATGGGCTGGGCCAATACAATTAATCCCATCTTTATTTATTAAAAAATGGCTATAATATCCATATTCCACTATATCATAAAATCATCTATATTTAATATAATTTATATGATAAAAATAAACAAACAACACCAATATATTATTTGTTTTATGGTGATCAAAATGATATGCATATCGTATATTTTTTTTTATATTCATAAGAATATCTTTTTTAAAAAACTATGTATTGATAGGTGAATGTTACTTTACAAATTATACTGAACTTAACTCATCAGTTATCTTACAAGTAAACAAGTAATCCGTATGGCCCTATGATTAAATAATCCAAAGATAATTTTATCCAATCTTCTCCAATATCTCAAGGTAAACGCAGCCTTAAACTTAAGTATCTAGAAGCATACGAAAGATATCTAATCAATTCCTTCAACATTTTGCATATACGTATCCACTTGGCTGAACGTAATATCATATAAGAAATTTAGATACCTTGAAAAACGTATTGTGGTATGTAATATATTGAAAAAAGGTAAGTTACACTTAGGAATAACGTGACATGGTACGTAATATACGTATAAATAGTTATGTGAACGATTGTAAAATAGTAATCTCAACCAATGGATATCGTGAAAACTTTATTCACCTATATATAATTTATCTGACAAGAGACTGAGCTTATAATTTTTATAGGTGTTTAACTGATGATACACCACTAAATAATAACCGAAAACTATTATCCACTTTTCGTATAAAAAATTATCCCATCTGATTTTCTGTAGATGTCGTTTTACCTCGTTTTTTGTTTTTAAACAAAAGTAGTTTAATTATTTCAAGAAAAACACCACATATAATAAACAACTAAATAAAACAATTAATTAAGGATATAAGAGATATTCTACTTTATCAACATGTTACTGCTAAGTTCAACAATTATTATTTTTAATTCACGATATTTTATAATTGTAAAATTATGTCATAAAATTTATGTGTCAGAGCAAATTTAGGCGTCTCCTCAATTTCTCAACAAATAAATAAAAAGCATAACACTCTTTCGATTTTTTATTTGAAACCATGGTTTTAATTTCACAATATGCCAATATCCCAATGAGATCTTAACACTATGATCCGATAGAGAACAAAGATTCATATGAGAAACGACAATCAATTACAAGCGACAAAGAGAATAAAACGAAAGAAAATAAGAAATTATGCTTAAATGCAAAGAACTACAACAAAAATTGGCTTTTTATAAGTTAGATCAACAATGTAATTAACTTTCTTCCATCTTCAACTTCGAAGATCATATTTTCTTCAGAAATGACACTCACAAAAAGGGATAGAAACATTCTGTCAATAACAAAAATGAAAGCTTGTGTGTTTGTGTGCACGGCAATTAACGTGGTTCGGATACTGTAAATATCCTACATCCACTGATTGAATCTCTCCTTTTACTGATTCAATCAAGAATACACAGTACAATGATGAACTCTTTCTTGTGAGCTCAAAAAAAAGAAGAAGAACAGAACAGTAAAAAAAAACATCCCTTCAATCTATGTAAAATTCCCACTAAAAGCTGTTGGGATCGTTCATCTCATGCTTATTAGTGAAAAACGCCACTGGTAGCTGGGTCTTCATTAGTTATATCTTTCTTAAGATGAAACTCGCTTATATGCTGTTGTAGCGTTCTTCTTCTTTTGAACATGGGAATGATCCACTGTTTGATTGAGCTCACACAGCTCACACGGCTCATGCTTTGTTATCCCCACAAGATGGAAGATAGAAATTTACTACTGACATCTTAACTAGCAGCTTCTGCAATGTAGGGCCTGAGAGAGGTTTGGTGAAAACATCAGCAAGCTGACACTCTGATCAAACTGGTAACACCTTGACAGAGTCCTGTGAGATGTGATGCCTAATGTCGACCTCAATATGCTTGAATTGCCCGTGAAACTTTGGATTTGATGCCAACTTCAACGCTGATTGGTTGTCGCAGTATATAACATGTATCTGATTGGCCTTAATGTTCAGTTCCTGCAGCAGCTGCTTAATCCACAAAACTTCTGAGACCACTGAGCCTAATGCTCTGTATTCTGCTTCGGTGGAGGATCCTGATACCGTGACCTATTTCTTTGCCTTCCAGGTCACCATAGAATCTCCATGCAGTAAGCGGTAACGGATTTCCAAGTGTCCTTACAAGCAGCCCAATCCGCATCTGAAAATGCCTTATGCTGAAGGTCTGTGGTTGATGTCAGGAAGATGCCTCGACCTGGAGTTGCCTTAATATACCTAGGTAAATGGTGTGCTGCCATGAGATGTGTTGTCCTGGAAGCTGGTATGAACTGGCTAACTTTGTGCACAGAGAAGCAAATGTCCGGTCTGGTGAAGGTTATGTACAACCAATGTTTTAAAACGCGGAAAGCGCAAGGAGTAGCGTTTTGGTATCGATAGCGCGTAGCTTAAAAAGCGTAGCACATTGCGTGAGTATTTCAGGCAAGCCACTTATAATTAAAGAAACATAAAGTTAGTATGTAAAGGCTATAATATATCATGATTTCACACATTAAATATATTATTCAACAATATTGAAATATTTGCAAAACAAAACAATGAAAAACAAGATGCAATTAGAAGTAGAATCAATAAAAATTGATTGAAATAAACTCTAAACACATATAAAATTGCAAAAACAAGTGACTTAGAAAAGACAGACAAGATACGAGTCAACAACATCTCTCTCTCTCTATCTCTCTCTCCAGTAACACTTCATCATCATCTTTGTTAAGTTCTCCTCCTCTTCCCCATCATGATTGCAATTGAGCTCCTCACTGACAAATTCCAGACGACCCCATTTGTAGCCGGCCCGAACTTGCAGTTGAAGACCCAAATAGACAACTTCCTCTGTTGTCATCGTTTCAGCAATTTGGAGTAGATCCGGATTATTGATCCCTGTTCGACCTACCACCATTTCAGCTTGGAGGAGCTGTCTTGAAGGGCAAGAATGCCACCCACCGCCGCTTATGTCACTTTGGGAAAGAAGAGAACTCACTTAAAATGTAATTTTAATATTATTTATTTATTTTTTAGCTTTATAAAAAAAATAGGAAGGCTATTATTTCTACTCGTCGACGCAGTTTTAGAAAAACTTGTGCGATTGCGCGCGACGGCGCGCGCGACACGATGCTTTTTTAAACACTAGGTACGCAGTCTTCCCACCAGTCTTCTATACTTAAATGGATCAGTGAGGAGATCTCCATCACTTCCAGTTAGCTTATTACTTGGGTTCATGGGTGTTCGTAAAGGTCTGGCCTCAAGGTATCCAGTGTCCTCAAGAAGCTAAAGAGCATATTGCCTTTGGCTGAGACAAATCCCCTCCAGGTTCAATGCCGAGGAAGAATTGCAGCTTCCTAGATCCTTGATCTTAAAGGAAGAGTTGAGGAAGTCCTTGGTCTGTTGTATCATGCTCATAGAAGGGCCTCCCAGAATGATGTCATCCACATAGACTAATAAAATAACCAACTGGTTAGCCTTTCCTTTAATGAAAAGAGTATGGTCTGACTGAGTTTGAATGAATCCATACTCAATCACAACCTCGGTGAACTTTCTATTCCACTGCCTAAAGATTGTTTTAGGGCATATATAGACTTATGCAGCTTACAGACCGTTCCTTTTGGTCATGTTCTGCCACAATCCTTGTAAAAGCCATCAGGTAGCTCCATGTAAACTTCCTCTGACAAGTCTCCATTGAGAAAAGCATTATTCACATCCATTCGCTCTAGGTGCCAATTGAGCTTTGCTGCTAGTGCCAGAATAATTTTTATTTTGTTAGGCTTAGCTACTGGGGCAAGTGTATCAATATAATCTATCCCTTCTCTTTGGTCATACCCCTTGGCCACCAACCGTGCTTTGCACTTTTCAATCTTACCATCTGAATTGACTTTGATCTTGTATACTCATCTGCTCTCAATTGGCTTGCTCCTCTCAGGAAGTTCAACAACTGACCATGTACCATTCTCTTGTAAGGCCAGAAACTCTTCTTCCATGGCCTTGAGCAAATCCTTAGATGTAGCTGCCCGAGCATCGTTCTTTGGTTCTCTTGCCAAAGCAATGCTTGAAATCAGTGACTGGTACTGTGGGGTGAACTTCTGATATGATAGGAACTTGGTCAGAGGGTAGGTGATCTTGCTGTATAGCCATTCAGGTATGCAGGTTGTCTTGGCACCCTTACTGATCTTCTATGTCTTTGATCTTGTGATTGGTGTTGAGACTGAGGCTCCATGTCATTGCCACTGTCTTCAGTCTGAGTATGTGGAGGCTCTTCAATATTCTCAGAAGCAGTGTGCTCATGTGTAGGTTGCTCGGAGTTCAGAACTTTCTCTTCGACTACAAGATTAGGTGCAAATCATCTGGGTAGAACTATACTTGAAAAGGGATCTTTTGAGGTTGGAGAAGGTCCTCTTCCTCTGAATGGGAATTCATCTTCATAGAACTTAACATCCCTTGAAATAAAAATTTCCCTGGTCCTAATGTCCATTACCTTGTAGCCCTTTGTCCCATAAGGATAACCAATGAACACGCATTCTGTAGCTCTAGGATCAAACTTTTCCTAGCAGCTGCACTCATAGAACAAAAACACAAACGACCAAATACTCACAAATGATTATAGTTAACAGTCCTATGGAATAGAATCTCAAATGGGGACAGATTACCTAAGTTAACCGAGGGAGTTCTATTAATCAAGAATGTTGCAGTTAAGACACATTCAGACCAGTACATAATTGGCAACCCAGATTGGAATAACAATGATTTAGCCACATTCAAAAGATGTTGATGCTTCCTTTCGACAACATCATTCTGTTGTGGTGTTTGCACACATGATAAATGGTGGATGATTCCTCTTTTCATGAACAAATCTGTGATGTTGAATTCTTTAGAGTTATATGTTCTTATTGTCTTGACCTTACACGAAAACTGATTTTCTACCAGGTTCAAGAACTAAGTCAAGATTGAGCTCACCTCTGATTTCTGTTTGAACATGAAAGGCCAGGTAAACCTAGAATGATCATCCACAATGGTGATGAAATATCTATATCCTGGATGAGATGGCAAGTGAAGTGGACCCCACACATCACACTGTATCAAGTCAAATGTTGAACAAACTGTTTTACTATCACTCGGGAATGAGCTTCTTTTGTTTTGCAAGAGGGCAGGTTTTGCAGAGAGATTTCTCAAAACTGACACTATTATTTGAAGAGTTATGAAGAATTTCTAATACCTATCTGAGGGTGACCCCCATCTATTATGCCACAAAGTTGTTGACAATTTATTCAAAAAGACATTCCTACATTTAACAAAAAAATTTGTTGGGTTACCCGGTGTCTTCCGGAGACGCCACATCCCCGGGAACGATGCGGAACAAAATTTTTTCGGATTCTCGCATTGCTCTCGTAGCTCGGATCAGAATATTACCACATAGACATGCAATAGGGCGGGTCGTAGAGAATTACCAGTTGACGCGAGTGGCAGCTCCTTGTCCTTTTCTTCAAGATTTCTCAATGGTAGTGGCTGACACTAGATCGTCACGTCAACCTCGCAGTGTACCACGGAATCAGTTCTCTGAAGATGGCTAGAGAGAACTAAGCCGTCGCGTGGGAGGAACGTGTGTGCGTTCGGTGTGTATTTTGTGCCTTTGGTTGATTTCGAAAATCACCTCTTTTTTCTCTACCTTTGGAGCACGAAATTCTTAGCCTATTTAAATGCTTGGATTTCGACATCTTAGTCCTTAAAGTGGAGAGATTTTTGCCAAATCTTACTCTCTTTTGAATTCCAAATCCAAACTTAAGGAAACTTACTATTATTAGAAAACTAACTTAAATACAAGTCCAACTAAGTATATTTAAGGGAAATTCCATGTGGTAACCTCGAGTTTTCGACTTTTCCAGTTGGTACCCAAAGCTGTTTTTCGATTCCGGCTGGTAACCTCGAGGTTTCGACTTTTCCAGTTGGTACCCAAAGCTTGTTTTTATTCCGGCTGGTACCCCTGAGGTTTTATGAAATGTAATTTGGTAACCCTGAATTACTAAAACTGAATTTAAATACTTAAATAATCAGAAATTCAAAAATAAATTATTTTTTAATTAAAAATAATAATTTTAGCTATAAAAAATAGTATATAGTTGGGAAAAATTATATAAATATTTTACAGAAAAGTATATTTTCCGAACCCCTAATCCACAATGTTTCAATTGGGTTTTTACTTTGCTCACAATCTCTCACGGTAATTGATAATGATAATAAAATATATAGTCCATGATAAAAAAAAAACATATTTTTCGATATGACGCTGGATTTTCGATCTCAACGTTCGTGCGGGATTCAGAAAATATATTTATTATTTTTAAAAATATTTATAACTTATCCCAACTATATACTATTTGTATAGTTCAAAATTAGTTTTTAAACAAAAAAATAATTTATTTTTGAATTTCTGATTATTTTAAGTATTTTAAATCCAGTTTTGGTAATTCAGGGGTACCAAATTACATTTCATAAAACCTCAGGGGTACCAGCCGTAATCGAAAACAAGCTTTGGGTACCAACTGGAAAAGTCGAAACCTCGTGGTTACCATCCGGAATCGAAAAACAGATTTGGGTACCAACTGGAAAAGTCGAAAACACGAGGTTACCACATGGAATTTCCCTATATTTAAATATGGTATGGAATTCGAAATGTAATCCTAAATTAATTTCAAAATTTAAATAAATAATATTCCAAATATTTTATTCCATATTTATTTATATCAAATATGCAAATTCCGAAAATACCCTCAAAGGCATATTTCAAAATTAGCTTAAGGTGAAATCAAATTTATCCTCAAGCCCATTAAGCACTTGGTCAAGCCCAAGTCTTAAAGTTAGTTTCATAAGAAGTCCAACTTCGATCCAATAAATGGTCCGAGGCCCATTAAGGCGTGGCCCAACGGCCCAAGGTTGTTAAGGCCCAAAACACTTCTCTCCTTATCAGTACACGTTGATGATCCTTTTTAAGCCTGACTCTCTAGGTTTGAATCAATCGGCAAGGGAGGAATCCAAGAGTCCGATAGTTACCTAGCCAATCCCGCAGTACCGGACCGTAACCCGATTCGAGTGCGAATTTCGACCTAGTCTTTATCCCAAAACCTCACTATAGATAACAGTGCTACGTATAAACCCTTCAGCTATGTCCCAATCAAGTGAGAGCCATGGTCTATGTCAAACTCACTAAACTCGATTATATGATAAAACGGAGACGAGGCAAATTACCAAACTGCCCTCCATGTCTCACATGGGTTAGTTCAATACGTTGGCCAAAGATGTCGTAATTTCCGTCGCCGTCCTCATAGGACCCTTATCTCGATTACTTGCGAGACTGTGAATCCGTACTCGGCGGTCTAAGCCCGGCAATCACAAATCGTCATCAAGACCGCATCTGGCCCGCTGATCCATGCAACAACAAATCGGGTCGAGGGGAACCATTGACAGTCGATACTTCGAAGTCAACTCCGTCAAAGCCCATTTCGGTCTAAGGTTCACGTAGACTACTATAGTGTTGTCGTTGGTCATTGACACTCCTTGAGTAATAAGCCATATCCGACCGTACGACCCGTGAGTCAGTGTCCGTGAAACCAGTCAATCCCTTGATTCGATTCGTATCACAAGTCATGACCTCCGCTTCCAAGCGAGATATCGGCACACGATAGGTCATCGAAAAATAAGCCGTGATTGGTTATCCAGCACCCAACCGGAGCCTCAGGCTTACGGACTTTTAATGTTTGAGGTTAAGAGTCCACTGGTGCCTTCCTCTCTCGTACCCATCGAGAACAATGACTCAACTCGACACATTTGGATTTGTTCATTTATTGCTTTACCGAATGCTAAGTAAGAACTCTTATATCCAATAAACGAAAAATGCCTATCATTAAACACACGAAAATATCTTATTACACAAAAGGTCGAATGATAAATAATCTAATGCCCTATACAATCTAATCCTCGTATAGCATTCGAGGGCATATTCCTAACAAAATTAATAGCATGCACACTTTGAATCACATATAAACCAGCAACTTGATCACCCCTGCCAATCGTTCGCTGCAAGTGATCCCGCACCACAAGTCCATTAGTTCCAAAGAAAAATTTAAAACCATCCTTATTGGCTAAGCAGCTTACAAAGATGAAATTGAAATGAAATTGTGGCACTCACAGAACATCTGTCAGTGTAATAAACCTGTTTATCATGACAAAACCTACCTTATTGACACTCATGATGGCTCTATTAGGCAATATAACATTTGACTCTTCAATTTCATGTACGCAGTCAAAAGTTCTTGGTTGCCACATACATGCCTTGTGGCTCCGGAGTCTACCAACCTGACTCCCTGACTAGTTAGACTAGGTAGATTGTGAGCTAGACATATACCTGTATTTTTCTCACCTTGCTAAGACAAGTCTGCATTAAGAGTGGCTGGATTCCCAATTGACTGGTTGATCAGGTCTCTATGGCTCCGCAGCTGGAAAGATGTGAGCTGAAGCTGAACCAAGGCATCATCAGAAGAGGTTCCAAGTTGATGGCCATGTAATCCTTGTTTAGCAGTTGACTCAGCCATGGCTTGATTGACTTTAGTTGCTCTGAGCTTTGACCCCTGTCTGAATTATGGTGGGAATCCATGTCTGATAGCATCTATCTATAGTGTGCATTTCTTTTCGCAGTGAGTGCACAAGGGCTTCGCAGTGTCCCTTCTTTGATTGTAGGAATTTTTTCCCCTAGGTTCTGAGCCAGCCTTGGCTGCCAACATGGCCAAGCTGCTAGACTGTTCCTCAGCATTCTTGGAAGTTCCAGTACCTACTGACCTCTGTTTTTCCTCTTGTATCAGCAGAGCAAGGACCTTATTGATGGAAGGCAGCTGGTCCATCAACACAACTGGTCCCCTCACTTGCGAAAATGTATCATTTAGTCCCATGAGGAAAGTCAAGACATACTCCTCATTAAGATAGTCTTTGATCTTATTGATGCCCCCCATGTTTTTGAGTCTGGCGAAGTAAAGTAAACTGACACACTATTTGATCCTTCGGCAATTGGAACACCCTCGGCTTATTTGTCTGACCAAACCTCTCCTGCAAATCAAGCCAAACATACCTCGCAGACGAGCTGTAAAGTATACTGGCTGATATTTCCTC
This sequence comes from Craterostigma plantagineum, assembly GCA_027422505.1. Classification (NCBI taxonomy): domain Eukaryota; kingdom Viridiplantae; phylum Streptophyta; class Magnoliopsida; order Lamiales; family Linderniaceae; genus Craterostigma; species Craterostigma plantagineum. Next base: position 37,233 of record JAPQWV010002891.1, on the reverse strand, counting down.
AGAAATAGAGTTGATGATCCATGAAATCACCACAATGTTATTCTTTTTCCAAAGTGCTGAGCTGGCTCTGAGTTGCAGTCTGATCCTAAGGATCTTCGACTGGAATCTTGATGTCACCGTGCACAAATTCTTCTTTATTCCTACCTATTAGGGCGATCAGCATTGCTTGACTCCAAGTAGCATAGTTGTTGCCATCCAAGCGTTCATGAACGAGCAATTGACCCGACGTGTCGTTGTTGTTCAAAAAATAAGTCATTAATCAAGTCGACATAATTTGACGATGGAGTAGCCGAGGGAATTGCAGCCATGGTGTTTGATTGAATGCACAGTCGAATTTGTCAAAACTCAGCGGAACCCCCACGAATTGTAATTACTCTGATACCATAACAAAAATGAAAGCTTGTGTGTTTGTGTGCACGGCAATTAACGTGGTTCGGATACTGTAAATATCCTACATCCACCGATTTAATCTATCTTTTTACTGATTCCATCAAGAATACACAGTACAGTGATGAACTCTTTCTTTTGAGCTCAAGAAAAATAAAGAAGAACAGAACAGTAAAAAACTTCCCTTCAATCTATTTAAAATTCCCGCTAAAAGCTGTTGGGATCGTGCATCTCTTGCTTATTAGTGAAAAACGCCACCGGCAGCTGCGTCTTCCTTAGTTATATCCTTCTTAAGATGAAACGCGCTTATATGCTGTTGTAGCGTTTTTCTTTCAACTTCGCACTTCTTCTTTTGAAAATGGGAACGATCCAATGTTTGATTGAGCTCACACAGCTTACCTGGCTCATGCTTTGTTAGACAATGAAGCGACTAAAACTCGCGGAAGACCGACGAACTGAAAAGCAAGCAACAATTTAAAAGAGAAAAAAGAACTACGAAAAGAAGAAGGAAGTAAGGAGATGGAGTTCTCCATCCTCCATTAGTGGAGGAATGGAGAAGTTTGATTTTTTTTTCTCTGTGTGTTGCGTCGAGAACGGAATAGGGAGAGTGAGCTTAGGCTTAGTGATCACACGACAAGATATCTCCCCTTTAAATCCGTTTCATTTGACTTATTTTCTTGGAGAAATGATTAGAGAACCAATTTGTTTCGACATAAATGAAAAAATATTTTTGTAACTATCAAATATGGTGACCCTTAAATGCCGAATACCGATATAATAAATGACAAACTTTACTTCTACTTTTTCGCCGACCGCAGTTGCAAATGAATTAATTTTTTTTCTGTTCGATTCGCTTCGAAATTCTGAGATTTGAATTCGAATATTTCAAATACGAAGACGAATTTTTTTATTCGAATAGTATCTGACTACGAATATAATATCAATATCTTCGATTCGAATATTTATCGAATATTTGATTCGAATAATTTAGTATAAAATATAATACAATTAATATATAATCAAATATAATATATGATAATCCAATATACTATATATATTTCAATATGTGTGTAAGTATAATTTATTATAATTCAATATATATTTTAATTGTAATAATGTTTATACTTTATTAAATAGAAAATAGAAGATGATTTTGAATAGAAGTATTCGATATTAGATTCGGATATTCGAATTTGCATAAGATTCGATTTATAATTCGATTAAATATTCGTATTCGATTGTCATCCGAGTGAGTAGAATATTGGGGTATTCGACTCGATTCGATTCGTTTGCATCCCTACCCCTGTGACCGCTTGTGAAATCAATACAGTAAAACCTCTTTTAATTAATAACCTTGGAACTACTGAATTTTATTAATTTAAAGAGATATTAATATATCGATAAATTAATAATTTATTAATTAAAAGAAAAAAATTAAATTCAGATGATTTAGTATTTAAATATGTTTAATTGATTATATTCACGAATAAACTAATTCTTTGTAACTAATTAAATATATTCATGTATATATACATTTCTTGTTGCAACTAGAGAACTCGACGTCGGAACTTTTGGCTGCAATTAACAAAGTTAGAGATGAAATTCAATTACATTTACGTTTTAAAAAAAAAAGTGACAATAGATTCATATTTTAGCAAGTCCATAATATTTAATTTGTAATATATGGATATTAATTTTGAGTTTAATGAGACCTAATATTTACAAAGGAAGTTTCAGAATACTTATTATCTTATCGAATTTACTGATTTTTTTACAAAGGCCCAAGTCGGGACAGGAAGATTTTATTATATTAGAAATGTTATTAATTTATCGAGTATAATTTATAGAGGTTACTGTATGTATTCGAAAAATACCCAACGAATTGTATAGAAAAAAGAATAAATAATATTTTTATAGTATTTTATTTGTATTTCTTCAGGAAGCTACTTACGCTTTCTGAAAAAAGAACAAGTTTGTAATGTACTCAATTTCAAAGCTATATCTTATACATTATTCTTATATAATTATATGACGCTCGTGAACATGGTTCGCCGTCGCGGATGCGGGCGTTGATGCGGACACGAGCGATACGGATACATTGCATTATCGCGGCGCGATCGCGGGCGATACGCAATTTTTGTAAAAACATTGTAAAAATATATAAGTTTATTTACAATTAGATTAGATACATTTATATAAATTAAGAAATTAAAAGTTTTATTTTGATATAATGAAGATTAAAATATGAAGCTAAAATAAAAAATATAGCAAAAAGTGACGTAGTTAATGCAAGTTTAGAAAATTGGTATATTGATTTTGTTAAAAATATATTGTATTTAAAAGATGTAATAATTAAAAAAGGTTAATTTTTTTCCTTAAAATCAAAAGCAGAAAACAATTTGCAAATAAATTAATATTTATAAGCTAATTAAATTGGGCTGTATTTTAAAATGTTTATATTATTAAATATAGGCCCAAAAAGCCCAATTATCATTTTAACCCTAGATTTTTTTTAATTGCTCGTCTCATCGTCGTCTTCATCATCTTCATCACACGACACTCAGAACAGCAAAATTCGTCTGTTCTTGAGGATATATCTGCTGTTAAGCCGAGATATCGGCCGAGACATTCAGACTCGGTCGAGATCTCACCGCCCCACCGAGATCTCCCCAGCATCAGATCCGAAACTGCACCAATCAGTATCTATGGCGCGGGGAGGGCCGATCCCGCTCCGGTGCGGCCGCGATATCGCCGCGACAACGAACCATGGTCGTTAATAAGTAACGGCCGTAGGATATTTTAATTCCTTTAACTCCTACATTAACTATATAGCAAAACTTCAATTGAAATAAATGCTAGGAAATAGCTCATACGTATCCCAACCACCGAACATTCTTTACACGTAGGGAAACAAAAGTTACAAAAGGCAATGAAAAAGGATGGAAATAAGAAGAAATGATTTGTCTACATGTGTCCTTTTGGTTCATCTCATCCTTCTTCCTTTATCAGTCTCTCGTACCTGTTTAGTTGCTATTTCATTTCGTAGCATTAAAATATTTTTATAAAATTTAGGGTTAAACTTAAGTATTTTGGGGATGATGTCATAGGGACAAATAATTCAAAAGGTGACATTATACGATTAAAATAACTTTCAAAATTAAGCAAATTAGTGACATTTTACGCCAGTGCCACAGATCTGTTAGGTTCAGATCTTGTCCCAAAATTGCTTAATGTTGAAAGTTATTATTCGTATAATGTCATATCCTAAGTGCCCCGAAACCCTATAATTCAGGACAAATTTAGGGTAAAGTATATAATATTCCTATGTGACCCCTTAATCTGTTGTCCCTATGGTCACCCCTAAATTACCGAACGTAGAGCATCTCCAACGAGAGTTCAAACATAGCATTGGACGTTGTCTATAGTGTGGGCCGAACTCCAATAGACCTTCAAACGCCACTTTAAAGCCGGAGGAGTGAATAGTAGGCCGCTAGTTAAAGCGGAGAACTGTCCCTCCTCTATCTCCTTTTTCCATATTTTTATTCTTATTCTGTATGATGGATTTCATACTGAAAATTGAAACGATGGTTAGTTGTGAAAAGACGATGAATAGTGATTAAATAGGAGCGAGAAAGAATGTTTTATGTACTGGAAAAAAGAATGAAATATTAAGAAGATAATTGTCTTTAATAAATAACGTTTTAATATTAAGAAGATAATTTGTTGTGAAAAGACAGATGAATAGTGATTAAATAGGAGCGAGAAAGAATATTTTATGTACTGAAAAAAAGAATGAAATATTAAGAAGACAATTGTTTTTAATAAATAACGTTATAAATTGATTTTTATTACTGTAGCGCTAGACGTGTAAATAAATTATATAATTCTCATAATTTTATTACAGTAGAATATATAGTGTAAAATGATAAAATGACTTTTATTACTGTAGCGCTAGACATAGTTATTTCAAATAGGTTTTGTAATAGAATATATTAAACTTAAAATTATTCTGAAACAATGATAATATATTGAGAAATTTCGTATAGAGTACATAAACGAGATGACTGGATTAAAGATACTGTTTATACTGTATATCTTATATATACAATGAAATGTTTCCTTCTGTTTGCGACACGTGTCCAAATTCATTATATTAAACAAAAAGAAAACAAAACATCGAAAAACCAGCCACTAACAAAGTGAGAAAGAAACACTTTATTTTTACGTTAAACCATTTAGCTCATATTATTAATATGTTATTAATTACACATATTACATCCGTGAAATGCACTAACCTAAAACTAGTATAGAGATATTATACTGTAGCAATTCTGTATATAGTGTAATGGTTGGAGATGGCTTTGAAGGTAATTAAAACTACAATTGATTACATTTGTAACATGTATGTATATATTAACAGGGAAAATCAAAGGGGTGGATGGTCGTCCATATTTAAAAAGCTCGCTAAGGTATTAGATTAACAGTCGGGGAAGTTGCATACGATTTCGGGGTATGGAAAGGAATGGTGTCAAGAAAGTTGCTAGCAAACATACAAAAACTAGTACAAAGGAGTGTACGGTGTTTGCGATTCGTCGGCTTTCAGATATGGTTCGGCGGAGAATGTTTGTGTTCCGACCAAAAACCTTCTCGTAATAATGTCGCCTTTAACCAAAGCATTGTGTTATGTATACATGTTGGGAATAGAATTGCTCTGATACCACTTTGTTGGAAATTAGGACTTTGATAGGAAGGGAGGAACTTGATATCGAAGGCTAGTGTTTAGAGGAAGAGGCTTTATATTACAACACTTGTTTTGATTTTCACTTTCTTGCTTATACAAAATGCTAAGCCATCACCCCTATCTATACTAGTGGCACCTCCTTCAAATGTGTATAAGATTAAGCCACATGTCACTAGCCTATAATATTCCTAATAAATATCTAGTTTCTATAAGGTTCCATAGAGTTCTATGGATATCTCCAGATTTTCCATAAACTTCTAGATATTGGGCTTGTAATCCTCCTTAGCCCAAACATTAAATCCACCTCTTAATAGTCCAAGCTCAAATCAAGTTTGTACTTTTAACACCCCCCCCAAACTTGATTAGATATTTCGAGCAAATTTCATAGTTGAATGGGGTCTTCATTCTTCAATGGTTTGGAAGAAATATCGGCTACTTGATATTTGGACTTTACGTACTCCAGCTTCACTTCCTTCCTTGTAATGCACTGTCTTCAGTCATGGCTGACTGGATTATTAGCTAATGATATTGTCGACTTGTCACCCCAGAGAATCTTGATTGGCTCCTTCTGTTGCATTTCTTTTTTGTTAACATTGTTTCTCTTGCGGGGGTATTTGTTGATTCCTGAGTTCCAAGCTCTTGGTGCCTTTTCCTCGAGCGCATTCTTCAACTTCGGAATCTTATTATTCTTTTTTGTCACTTCATTCTCCGTATACATATCTTTCTCGAGAACTCCATCCAGGAGGGAAGATTTAATATCCATTTGTTGTATTTTCTCATTATTCTCGTCATAGCTGTTATATGCCTCTTGACTGTAGCCTTCACGCACTAAGCTTGTCGTATTTCTTTCAACTTCTCCTTTAGGCCATACTTGAATTGGTCTTTCCCGCATGTCAGTTTTCTTGACATCTTTAACTTTCTCATCCATGATATCTTTCTCGTCCTTAGCGTCTTGAAACCTCATCGGTCCACCATCTGCAAAGAGACAAATGAGAGTTTGATTGTTTCGATTTACAGTTACCTTGGGTACTTCTTGTTGGCTCTTAAAGTGTGAGACTCCTTCAATTGTGTTTTTGTCTTCTCCAGATCCCGCAGGGGGTAATCCTAGTAGAGTTTTGACCTTTTCTCTTGTCTTCTCTATCATTGGTTTCTCCATGCTAATTTCTTCATCGTTTAGAATACTCCCATCATCTTCTTCTTCATTGTCGAGCATCACCTCTTGACTGAGAATGTTATAGTTACCTTCCACCGGAATGTTATGCGCTTCTCCAAAATCAATATTCTCACTCACTGACTCATTAACCTCTATGGGCGTGCTTCTGTTTCCACTTACGCAATTGCTCGCAATGGTGTCTAGGTACCACTTATTGCATTCGTCGATCTCAATATCCTTATGGGCTAGCAGTAGAATATCTTCTTCTTGATTTTTCTCTTCAATGTAGTTAGCCCTCTCTTCGACTTTATTGATTCTACCGGCTCGACACTCGGAAGCACAATGTCCGAATTTCTGACAATTATAGCTCTTAATATGTGATTTGTCATACCTTGATCTTGAGTTACATCTCCAGTAGCCTTTTGTCGAATAATCCTTTCCTTGCTGATTATCTTGGTCGTCGTTGTTCGGTCTCCAACCTCGTTCGTATTTGTGTCCATGGCCTCCGCCTTGTTCTCCTCTATATCCTCGCTTGTAGCCTCGTCCTTGATATTTTTCCTCATTTTCCCTTTCTTTTGCAGAATCAACTTGCAACTTAAGTAGTTGTTCTACGATCACTTCCTTCTTCCTTTTTCTTTTCCTCATGGGCTTGCAATGAGCCCAATAGTTGCTCCATCGCCATTTCTTCTACATTCTTAGTTTCTTCGATGGTGGCTACGATATGCTCGAATTTTGAATCTAACGAGCGAAGAATTTTCTCCATGATTCTAACATCATCAATTTTCTCGCCATTTCTTTCTAATGGATTAGTTATTGCTAGTACCCTCGAGAAGTAGTCTGACACAACTCCATCTTGATTCATATGCAAGGCTTCAAACTCGGCTCTTAAAGTTTGAAGACGTACCTTCTTTACTGGATCCGCTCCTTTATATGAGGTCTGAAGCTTTTCCCATGCTTCCTTAGCGGTCGTTGCTTCCGATACGTTCTCGAAAGCATCATCGTCCAATCCTTGGTAGATCAGAAAGAGAGCTTTCTTGTCCCTCTTTCTCAATTCTCTCAAACTATCCTTTTGAATTTGAGATTGAGTTTCTTCTTTCTCCGGCTCGATGTAGCCTTTCTCCATGATATCCATACGTCTTGTGATCCATTGATCGCCCTCATCTCAATACTCCAATTATCGTAGTTGTTCTCGTTGAGAGTCGGATCTTGGAAAGAAACCATGCCGCTCGCCATCGCCGTAGGATCTTCTAGCTCTGATACCACTTTATTGGGAATAGAATTGCGCTGATACCACTTTGTTGGAAATTAAAACTTTGATAGGAAGTGAGGAACTTGATATCGAAGGCTAGTGTTTAGAGGAAGAGACTTTATATTACAACACTTGTTTTGATTTTCACTTTCTTGCTTATACAAAATGCTAAGCCATCACCCCTATTTATGCTAGTGGCACCTCCTTCAAATGTGTATAAGATTAAGCCACATGTCACTAGCACAGAATATTTCTAATAAATATCTAGTTTCTATAAGGTTCCATGGAGTTCTATGGATATCTCTAGATTTTCCATAAGCTTCTAGATATTGGGCTTGTAATCCTCCTTAGCCCAAACATTAAATCCACCTCTTATTAGTCCAAGCTCAAATCAAGTTTATACTTTCAACAATACAATGTTTGGAATAAATGAAACTTATTTAGTGGTTGTTGAATGTGAGGACCGACTAAAAACCATCTATTGACTCGAGTGAACCTCATTTGCTGTCTTGCATAATTCAGATGAATGATATTGTTAGTAATTATTTATTGTGTTCAATTGTAGTTTATCTAGTCTTGTAATTTTAGAGCTGAAAGTTCGGGCGGACAGCCCGCTCGGCCCGAATGAGCGGGCTGTCCCACTGTTGGTGGGCGTTGCGCCTGGCCCGAAATTCTATGAGCATAAATTTTAGGCCCAAACCCATTGTGTGGTCGGCCAGACCAGCCCGTCGGGCTAACAGGCCTGAATTTTTTATATTTTGTTACTTTTAGGGATAATTGCAAATTTTGTACCTCACTTATAGACCTACATCAATTTCAATCCCTCGAAAACACACGTCATCAATATATGTCACTCAGTTTTTAATCGTTAATCAACTTCAGTCATTTCCGTCAAGTTTGACTGGGTTGACCATCCGGAATTGAGCGTTAGTGCCGTTAAATATTTGTTAAAAAAATTGCTTAAATTTTAAAAAAACAAAAAATTTAAAAAATGTAATAAAAGTAAAAATGAAAAAAGGAGACTTTAAGAATGAAAATAAAATTAAAATAAAATAAAATAAGAAACAAAATGTAAGTTTAAAACTTACAAATAAAATTAAAATAAAAAGAAACTAAAAATTTATAGAAAATAGAGATATATTTAAAATAAAAAGAAACGAAAAATAAAATTAAAATTTTTAATTAAAATAAAAAATGTAATTTAGAAAAACCAGAAATATAATTAAAATAAAAACAAATGAAAAATAAATGTAAATTAAAAAAAAATAAAGAACAACTTCTTCCACGATCAATGTTCGCTATCCGATTTTTTTTTTTCAAAAGTCATCTCCTCTGCGGAGTGATCAACGACAACTTTGTTGGGCGTGACCCTGATCCCCTGCTTCCTTTTTTGGGGGAAATCAACGTTTCCTCCTCCGAAAATTATATTTTCAATTTCTAAATTTTAGTCTCTATTTTTCAGTTTGTTTTCTATTTTAATTATATTTCCGGATAAATCAATTATTTAATTTTAATTCGAATTTTTTATTTTATTTTTGTTTTCTTTGTTATTTTAAATATATCACTATTTTTTAGAATTTTAAATTCTTTTTATTTTAATAAAATTTATATTTTGTTTCTTATTTTTTTTTATTTTATTATATTTTCAATGTTTAGTCTCCTTTTTTCATTTTTACTTTTTTAATATTTTTTAAATTTTAATTTCGTTTTGTAATATTTAAGCAATTTTCTTTTTTTTTTTAAATATTTAACGGCACCAACAGTCAATTCCGTTAGTTTTGACGGTCAATCCGGTCAAACATGACGGAAAGGACTGAAGTTGATTAACAGTTAAAAACTGAGGGACATATATTGATGACGTGTATTTTCGAGGGACTGAGACGGATGTAGGCCTATTACTGAGGGATCAAATTTGCAATTATCCCTTTTTTTTGTTTAAAATCTTTTATGTTTTAAAAATAATTACATTTTATACTATTATCATACCCAATTTTATAAATATGTAGTTATAATAAATCTTATATCCCATAAATACATCAAAAAAATTATTTTACTTATCACATTGAATTTTATAAACATTATATATAGAAAAGAAAAGAAGGCCCGCGGCCTTTCGGGTTTTATGTCCTGGGGCCCGTCATCCCAGCGGGCCGGGCTGGCCCATGGACTTTAGCCCAAAGTTTCAGCTCTACGTAATTTATTTAAGTGAATTGGGTTTTTACTTTGTAGAGCCTAGTGAGCTTGTAAATTTTTTTGGTAGAATGAATTTTTCATTTATCGCAGGCGAGTGTTAATACTTACAGCTAGACCTGGGCTTTGGGCCGAATTGGGCCGGTTCGACCTGTTCCGGTTCAACCGGTTCCGCCGTGGTATCGATTCCGGTTCCGGGACCATTTTCCCGGGACGGGCCCAGAACCATACTACGAACCCCCGGGCCTGTATTGGACCGGTTCCGGTTCCAAAACCGGAACCGGCCCATTGAATTTTTTTTTTTTTTTTTAAATTTTTTTTACTTTGAAAAAATTCTTTAGAAAATATCCAATAATTTTATTCCAAAAAAAAGCAAGAAAAAAAGATAAGAAAATTACAAAAAAGTAAAAAAAAAAAACTACCTAAAAGATACAAATAAAAACATAAAAGAAAGAAAAAAATACCTAAATCTAAAACTTACCAAAAAGGAAAAAAATATTTGAAATATAAAAATACAATTTATTATTCGACTTCACTATTAATTAAAACTATGTTAGACGCCTCTTCGTCTTCGTCCGAATTGGAAGAACGGAACTCGTCGATGGCGTTCTCCCGTCGATTCTTCGATTCGGCCAAATACCAATCATTCAATAAGGTTAGCATGGCGAGGGAAGTCGGGCTAAGGCTCGCGCGTTGGTCGCCGATAATTCGCCCGGATGTAGAGAAGGCGGACTCGGAGGCGACAACTAATCCTACACGAAATGTTGGCTAAATGACTAATTAAGCTAGACTGATATTCCTTAAGAGTTTCTAAGACATATTTGTAATTCCAGATTATCCAAGAACACTTCAACAGATTAAACCTTCGTAGAATGTGAATAGTGTGCTTTAGAGGTTTAGTGTTGAATACGTGAGATTTTAGCAAATGGAAACTTAGTTAATGATTGTTAGGGTTTAAGCTTAAATACCTTGAGAGGTATTTAAGCTTATTGGGCCCCTAACAAGCCCATTACAAACACAAACCCACTGCATAAATTAAACATATAAAGTACACTGCAAAGATATATCAAGACTTAGAATAAATATTTTGGACACTTTTAAAATATTCCTAACATTCTCCCCCTAAGTGTCCAAAGTACAGATGAGCCTATTCTCTAAGTCTTCACTTCTTCTTTTTCTTTGAGCGAGGAGGAGGTGGAGGTTCCCTGTGGGCCAAGTAGGTCTTCCTGAATCCTAGGGCGTGCTCGAACTGTCTGATGTCATTCCGAAGAACAATTCGATATCTGATCTTTTCGACGAGTTTCCGTAGAACTTCCTTTTCTTCTAGTTCCGTGCCTTCTAATTTGTCGTCTTCAGAAACTGTCTTCTTCTTTGTCACAAGTTGGTTAAGGTTAATCTTCAATGTTCCATCTGAAAATTTGGAGGCATCTGATAGAAGGAACACTTGTAATTCCTGTTTCTGAGCTTGAAGGTAAGTGACCCCAGGAGATGGTTCAAGAAAGATGTTTTCTCATATTAAGCGGACAAGTTAGGTTGACTTTGCTCATATTGTTTTCCAAGGCCATTTGGAAGTCATGTGATGCAAAGTACTTGATCTGTCTCAGCATGCACTCTTTGATAGCTCTGTAACCATCTCTTTGTGTGAGTGTCAAGGGTGAACTTGTTGCGATAAATATTGTAAAGCTTGTTGAGTTCGCCCAGTGGGAAGTAGGGAAGATCTGCTTCTGTATATCTTTCGACTTTCCTGTCATATCGATCAATCACAAAGACAGGGCCCACATATCTTCCTACCGCCCATTCGACATCCTTGACGTCACAGATGGCTGTTTGGTCTCTGAGGTATTTTCTGTACTGATCCCTATCCATACCTCGCTGGGCTAAGCCTTCCCAGAGCATAATCTGATGACTAAGTCCCCTAGCCGTCCCTTTAAGTGCATTAGGCCTCGAAGATTCAGCTCGTTGACTCCCTTTATTTCTTCCTCCTTCCGCCAGATCTTTGGATAGAGATCCTCAAGAAAAGGTGCCTTGATCTTCGCGTTCCTCCAACGGGTTTCTATGAACTCGTAGCCCGGCGTCGGTTCCTCGGGCACTTGATGTCGAAGGAGTTCTCGAAGCTCTGGAAGATCTGCCTCAGGATTTTCTCCTTGCTCCTCTTCCTCTTGCTCAATGAAATAGAGGTATGCTGCCGCCGCCTTCAAGATTTCGCGAACACTTTCAATTCTAAGGCGGGACTCTTCTTCTGTCTCTGTTCTCCTCATCCATTCCTCTTCTAAGATGTAACTGTCGATGTAGCCTTGAGGATCATTTGGAAGAGGGTTTGTGGTTGTTTGGACTGATTGAGTGGAGATCCTCAGAGAGCCAGACTCTGCTTCGCCAAGGGAAATTGTCTGGTTCGGCCCTGGCGTAGCTTGTCTGCCCCTAGAGGACCTTGGTGGTGGGTTGGATTGTCGGGAAGAACCTCCTCCACGAGTTTGAACCCCGCGTCCTCGTCCGCCGAGAGTGATTCTTGGTCTCTTCCCCCCCTCAGGACGATCCTGATCGTCAGTATCGTCATGACGATGCTTCTGACTTGAGCCTTCTTGACAGCATGTGGTTGGGTCAGGTATGATTCCACCTTTAATCAGCTTTTTGTAGAAATCTTCTTCTTCCGGAGTCCGCTGATTGTCGAGGGTAATAATTCGAGAGAAACCTACATCGAAGAGCTCAAGTAGAGGCATGTTGTATGGACTGGGTTCAGGCGTTACTCGTGGTGGTGGTAGTGAGATGAGGCGAGGCTGTGACGGTTGGTCTACCATGGGTGTCTTTCCTTTGTCCGTGGAGGCTGATTGCATGGCATCCTTAATGAGTCCTCGAACCCGTGGTAAGGTCACGGATTCAAAGAACTCAAAAAGGCAATTTTCCAGATAGGCCGTCGTCACAGTTAGGGGAGTTGGGGTTGGTGCACCGGCATCACTAGGATTTGCCGTTATCACACGTTCAGAACTAGGTTCTGTACGGTGGCCCTTGTCAACTGAAGTCGGATGGACTTCAGTTTCCACGGGTCTTCCGACCTCTCCTTGCGACACATCTTTCGGAGATGGTGCTCGGGTCGTTGTGGCCACGTCAGTGTGACGGGCTTGGGTGGAGCTATCACCGAGATCGCCAAGGCGTCTCGTTAGCACGCGTCCAGAACTAGGTTCTGTACGGTGGCTCGCGGATGGTGAGCTGCTAAAATCATCAACATCCGAGAGACTTTCGTCCAATCCTTGAAGAGCCTCTATCTGGGGCTCTTCTATGAACGTTGAGACCTCAGCCTGACACGGAAATGGGTATTTCTTGAATTGGTTCAGACACAGGAACCGAGCTGCTGGAGGCTTGGGGTGGTTCGTGTTGCGTTGAGACACTTGTCTGTTGGGAGACAAGTGAATGGTCAGGTGGGGTTCGCTCATGCGTCGTTGGGTCGAGTACGACGTCTTCTATCTTAGGGGTTGACCCGGCTTTTTCTGACTGAGCTAGTGCAGTTGTAGTTGTCTCGGGAACATCTATTAGTGGTTGTCGAGTCGTTAGACATGTGGTTGTTCCTCGAGCGATTGTTCAGGTATGGTTTGTTCAGAGGATGGTGGTGGTTGGTCAGGGATTGCTCCTTGAGATGTAGTCTGTGGTGCGTGTGGGACAAATTCGGTTTCTGTGGTTTCTCTCAGTATCCCACTTGCTTGTTCTCTCTCTCTCTCGTTTCTACTCTTTCAGTCTCACTAACCCCAGGGTTAGACTCGGGTGGGTCGGCCTGAGTCATGGGGTGTGGAATGTTGTACTTTTCGCAGTATTTTTCAATGTCTTCTGGGTTAGCTAGTAGTAAGGTAGCGCGCGGAATGGGCATCGGTGTTCGTGAGTATTTCTCATCCGTTTTTCCTTTTTGAAGAAATTTGAGTTTGGGTGGGGTGTAGTTCTCTTCTTGCGGTCGTGGTGGTATCCCCCGTGTTGTAGTCATAAAGTTGTGGATCATCAGTGAGAACCACCGGGGATAGGGTAAATTCTGTCCCTTCTTGGATTTGGCTTTTGATCTCTGATGAAGCTGGTCGTTCAGGTCCATTGCTATTAGCTTCGCATAGTCGTATCCTTTCCTGAAGACGATACCGTGAAAGATTCGGAGAATCGTGAAGTTGCATCTGTCCTATCCTGAGTGCTTTGGTGAGAAGCACTTGTTGACAATTGCAAAAAGGGTTCGCCATGGGTGTGGAATCATCTGTTGAAAACGGGGAACATACTCGAGTGAGCTGTAGTAACCCATTTTCAACATATCTGCGATGATCTCGTTCTCGGATGCCTCTTCTTCATATTCTGGTTGACTTGGCAGCCGAAGAATTTGTCGTAGGAAATCTCTTGTGATTCGGACGGTCTCGTTTGCTATTTGGGCTTCATAGTCGGTGGTGTTGTCTTGAGAGATTTTGGTAGTCATCGTTCCCCAGAACTGTTGAAGGTACACAGTAGGTGCCGGAACTGATGCAGAGAAGGCGTATCCCAGGTGGTGGTTTCTCAGAATGGATGGGATGATCTCTTCTTGACACTTGAAAGTGTTCAAGTCGAGTTGATAGTTGTTGTCTTTGATCATAATCCATTTGGAGGTAGGGTAGACAAGATCTACTGGAGTAGTCATTCTGTCTAAACTGCAATTCAGAGACGAATTGTGAATGAAGTATTATATGAGGATATATGTAATTAATTTAAAAAATTTTGTTGAAGTAACGAAGAACTGTTCGGCCCAAATTTTTTAAAGTGTTTTTCACGAATGTAAAGTTTTGAAATTTTGATTAAGTGAGTTTCGCGAATTGAAATGGACTTTCAAACGGTTTCAAGATTTGTTTTTGCGAATTAGTTTTGAAATTGAAAGTTTTGAGAAAGTGAATTTCGCGAATTGAAATTTGGTTTGCGAACTTGATGATGTACGGGTCTGTGAAGACTGAAATTTATTTAAAAAATTTTGCTAAGTCCGTTTTGCGAATTAGTTTTGAAAATTGCGAAGATTCAATTTGCGAATTGACTAAGTCAGGGTTTGCGAACTTGATTTTAAAATACTTGTAAAATGTAGTTCGAAAAAGTAGTTCGCAATTAAGAAATTTTGCGAATTACATATTTTGCGAATATGGAGATTGGCATGTCTGTCAAAAGGAATTTCGCGAATCGATTTAGAACTTTTAAAAAATTTGGCGAAGTGTGAATTGACAGTTCGCGAATTGCAAATGAGAAAAGATTTGTGATAACAGATTGCGAATTCGACAGTTCGCGAATTGACTAGATCAAGCACAACCCGCAAAACATTAGTTCCCGAGTTGCATCTGGGGAAGGCAGTTCGCGAATTTAGAATTCGTAAAATTTTCTTTGGTCAATCAGTCCACTTAAAATTGCGAAAGCATTTTACAAACCCACTTTACGAATTCATTGCGAACTTATTCTACAAATTGATTCGCAAAAACACTTTTTCTCTTCGCGAATCAGGAACAGAAAGATCTAAAAGTAAATTTTTCGAATTAAACCCAGAAAAGAAAAATTATTCGCAGAACATTGATTTCAAATTCGACATTGAAAAATCCTGTCTACACAGTTCGTACTCATTTATCACGATAATCATCTAAACTAAGTACGAGTTTATTTCATGATAATCATATAAAACACACAAGATCAAACATAATAAACACAGAAAAACGAACTCCCTGTTCTTTTCCGATGTCGAACCTGTAAAAACGAAGAGAATACACGAATAATTAAAATTTAAGGACTGTTTCTTCCTTACCTCAACGAAATCTGTGAGTGTGTGGGTGTGGACGGGAAGCACAGCAACGAAAATTCAATAATCTAGTTGAGTTCGACGCGTTTGAGGTATTTTGAGATTTTTAGGGTTCGTAAAATCTGATTTGGGGAAGTCGCGAATTAGATAAAGGAAATTTCGCGGGCCGAAAGATAAAGATTTGGGTTAAAACTGGGCCGCGAAATTTTAAAAGAGCCCACTATTTCGAATTATGATTCGCGAATTGTCCATTATGATTTCACGAATTGAGCTTTCGATTCGCAAACTAGTATAGTTTGCGTACTTTTGCGGGCCTGCAGATTTGGGTCGCAAAAAATATTGTAATGTGAAGTACGCGAACTTAATTTTTTAATAATTGATTTGCAAAAAGACCTAGGAAGAAAAGGTAAGTGTACGAGATTTTCAACTTACCAAAGATATCAAGTAATCTAGTAATGACCCAAATACTACCAATTTGGCTCGATCAATCACCAGGATAGCATCAAATCTATGAGTTTTTCAAGATCGATTTTCATGATACGATATCCTTATTGGAGAAGAAAAATCGTCGCCTTAGTCAAAATTCGTCTTAATGTCGGGACAATAAATGACGTAAGTTTTCTTCGTGTTTATAAATAGATATGTCTCAAATCTCATTGAAGTACCTTACATCTAATAACTAACTCATCTCTTATTTTTCTCGTTTACAGATGAATTGGCAGAAGCAGGAAGAAGAGAAGAAGCTCGAGGAACAGGCAGAGTTAAGGCGTGACTTTGAGCATAATTTGAATATGCTGGTTTTTTGAGATTTTCCTTCTTTTGAGCTTATTCGTTGTTTTACTTGCTATTCTGCTTTGGGTCTTAATCGGGCATACGAGTTTTTAAGAGTTATCTGCGTATTTGATTGTTTTATGTGTTTGAGAGAGTTGTTCGTATTTTGAAAAATTTTATGTATTTGTTGAAAAACTCCACCTAGATACAATGCCTATCGAGTATCTTAAAAATTGAATGATTGATGAATTCACTTACTCCCCCTCGATGCATGGATATAGCATTTCTCCCCCTCGACGTAACGCCATCAGCATTGGCGCTACATCGACTTATTGGAAACAAGAAACAATTATAGAAAATTAAAAAGTTAAACTTAAAAAATAAAGTCCTAATTAACTAATTAACATAATAAACACACACAAAATAAGAGAGAAGTGAAACATAGCAAATAGATAAATATTGAACTGTAGGAAGGCATAAACGAAATTAAAAATTGAGGTTCAACATTCCCAACTTTGCAACTAAGAATTGGAAGCGTTTCTCATCCAATGCTTTTGTAAGCAAATCGGCTAGTTGAATCTCTGTATTGACAAAGTACATTTCTATTATGCCTCTTTCTACATGGTCCTTTATGAAGTGATATCGAAGATCTATGTGCTTAGTGCGTGAGTGATGAACAGGGTTACATGTAATTGCGATAGCACTCTTGGAATCACAGTAAATAGGAATTCTATTTAGATCAAACCCGTAGTCCCGTAGTTGAGTCCTGATCCACAAAATTTGTGAGCAGCAACTTGCTGCAGCGACGTATTCTGCTTCCGCCGTGGAAGTTGACACACAATTTTGTTTCTTCGAGGCCCAACAGACAAGCTTATCGCCTAGGAATTGGATGTGTCCAGAAGTGCTTTTCCTGTCCAGTCTGCATCCTGCAAAGTCTGCGTCAGAATACCCTATTAGTTTCATACTTGAGTTCTTAGGATACCACAGTCCAAGGTCTGGTGTTCCTTTCAAATACTTCAAGATTCTTTTGACAGCATGAAGATGCGACTCCTTGGGGTTAGCTTGAAATCGAGCACAGAGGCATGTAGAGAATAAGATGTCCGGTCGACTGGCAGTGAGGTAGAGCAGTGATCCAATGATTCCTCCGTAACGAGTAACATCTACAGGTTCACCTAAGTGGTCTGCATCGAGGGAACATGAGGTTGACATTGGTGTGCTTGAGGTTTGCTCTTGTTGATCCCATATTTTCTGAGAATATCGTGGGTGTACTTTGATTGATTGATAAAAATCCCATCCTGAAGTTGTTTGATTTGTAATCCGAGGAAGAATGACATTTCTCCCATCATACTCATTTCAAATTGTGATTGCATCAGAATGCTAAATTCTTCACAAAGTTTAGGGTTAGTAGAGCCAAAATGATATCATCCACGTAGATTTGCACAAGCATGATATTAACACCGTCTTTCTTTACGAACAAAGTAGTGTCAATTTTCCCTTTAGTGAAACCTGAGGAGATAAGAAGGTCAGATAGCACCTCATACCAGGCCCTTGGAGCTGCTTTAAGTCCGTACAGTGATTTGTCGAGTTTGTAAACAAAGTCGGGATGATCAGCATTGAGAAATCCGTCTGGCTGTGACACATACACTTCTTCTTTCAGAATTCCGTTCAAGAAGGCTGTTTTTACATCCATTTGATAGACAGTAAAGTCTTTGTGTGCTGCATATGCAAGAATAACCTAATAGCTTCGATTCTGGCTACAGGGGCAAACGTTTCATCGTAATCAATTCCTTCCTGTTGATTATATCCCTTAGCAACGAGCCTGGCTTTGTTTCGAACTACAACACCATCTTCATCCTTTTTGTTTTTAAATACCCACTTTGTTCCGATCACAGCCTTCCCTTTTGGACGAGGAACTAAGTTCCAGACTTTGAGACGTTCGAATTGATTAATCTCCTCTTGCATAGCCACTATCCAGTTAGGATCCCGTAGTGCGTCAACTACTCTTTTAGGTTCTGTTTGGCTCAAGAAACAGGTGAAATTACATTCATTTGAATGTGATCTTCTAGTCGTTACTCCTGTATTGGGATCTCCTATTATTTGATCTGTAGGATGATGTCGAACCCATTTCTTTTGGTGGGGTAATGTCGTTTCGTCTATTTGCGATTCCTCACTTAGTGGATAGTCGATTGCAGACGTGGTAGTGTTGCCGGCTGAAGTTGAAGAGGAGGCCTCTGTCTGCGTTGTTGTCAAAGTTGTTGGGATCGAGGCTTCTGCATCTGAGGGAGGAATTGTCTGGTTAGGAATAGTTTCTGAATCATGAGTCGACGAACTAGGACTGGATTCAGTATTTGGAAAGGGATCGGTGGATGGTCTTGTCTGATTTTGAGAGATATATATATGTTTAAAAAGTAGATCCAGATCAAGTTCCTCTTGAGCTCGTTGAGTGAAGCATGTGGGGTTGCTTTGTCTAGAATTGTCAGTTGCTTGTTGATCTGGCTTCAAGCTTCCTTTGTCCGATCCCGGTTCTGAAGAATTCCGTTCAGAGGCATCTCTCGAACACTCTCCTTCTTCTTTATGAGAGTGAATAAGGTGTGGTGTTCTAGATACTTGTCCCAAACTGCTATGTCCAGTAGAAAGTTCGAGTCCCTCATCAAAGGTGACATTTATACTTTCAATGATCATCCTTCTGTCTCTGAGAAATATCCTGTACGCCTTAGATTGTGCAGAGTAGCTACGAAGATTCCTTCAGTTGCTTTTGGATCAAGCTTCGACTTGTCTTCGCGGTCATTGGCGACGAAGCACTTGCATCCAAAAATACAAAAATGGGCAATGTTGGGCAGTCTTCCGTTTATAAGTTCATAGGGCATCTTACCAAATCTTACATGAATGTTTGTGCGATTCTGCGTATAGCAAGCAGTATTCATTGCTTCAGCCCAAAGGAAATGAGGTAGTGATGATTGGATGATCATTGTTCGGGCAGCCTCTACGAGTGTTCGATTTCGCCTTTCGACAACCCCATTTTGTTGAGGTGTGTAGATAGCAGAAAACTGTTGAGTAATCCCTATGGATTCGTAGAAGTCCCTGAGCTGTTGATTCTTGAATTCTGTTCCATTGTCTGATCTAAATGTTTTAACACTGCTCTGGAGTAGGTTCTGTGTTCTTCTGATTAGGTTTGGAATATGTTCGACTGTCTCAGATTTAGTTCGTAAGAAGCGTACCCAAGTATATCGGGAATAGTCGTCGACGATAACCAGTATATACCGCTTTCCACTTATGCTTTCAGTTCGCATCGGGCCACACAGATCCATGTGTAAAAGCTCTAGAGGATGTTGAGTGGATGCTGTGTGTTTTGTAGGATGTGAAGCTTTCTTCATTTTTCCTTTCTCACAAGCAGAGCACATGTGCTCTTTTTGGTATTTCAGTGGTGGTAGTCCAGTAGCCAATTTGTTGGTTGACAGCTTGTTGAGGGTCTTGAAGTTAATATGAGATAACCGCTGGTGCCATAAGTCATTTTGAGTTGAAGTTGCTTTGGAGATTAGGCAGATATCAGTCTTTGGTTTGACAGTTCTAATATCAATGGTGTAAAGATTTGTCTTGCGAGTTCCAGTGAGAAGTTCTTCACCATTGGCATTGAGAATTTTGCAAGTTTTCTTTAGAAACACAACTTGGAGTCCAAAATCACTGAACTGTCCTATTGATAAGAGGTTGTGTGTCAGTTCTTCAACATATGAGACTTGTTTAATTGTGAGTCGATTGCATATGAGATTGCAATAACCAAGGATTCTGGCTCCATTGCTATTACCAAAGCGTACCAGTCCTCCTGGTCTATCAACGTAGTTGCTCAAACAGTTCCTTTGTCCCAGTCATGTGTGTGGAGCAACCAGAATCTAAGTACCACACATGAAGGGCCTGCAAAATAAAACTAGAGGGTTTTAGGTACCCATTGAAATATGGGTCCACCTCTATTATGTTTATTAGTCCGTTTAGACTCCCTAGATTTTCCTTTGTTGGTGGATGACACAGAGTCACTAATTATTTCTAGGGTTGGGATTTGTGTTCCTGCAGTCTGAAGCTTTGGAACCCATTTGTGCTCTAGTAAGGGTCTCTTTGTCTTATCTTTAGACATGAATTTTTTTGGTTTAGCAGGTTTGACAGGTTCTTTGATAGCTTTTGGTTTTGATTCGTGTCTTGACTTTGTAATTTTGTTTTTAGGAATTGTTTTGTGAGTTTGCTTGGTGACATGATCATGCACGGAAAGCTTTGTTTTTTATTTAGAAGACAATTTTTTCGATACATGGCGAAAAAGAAGGTACAAAAGTTTTGGGAGGAAAATACTCAATGATAAAAGGTGTATTGAGATCACTATTCTCCTTCAAGATATCTTCCTTTTTAACCCATACTTGCCCCTTCAATGGCTCTTTTGTGGGTCCTGAAAATTTCAATGTATTAGTGCAGGAAATTTTGTCATGCGAAACTAAGGTGAATGAAATTGTGTGTAATCTTAATTTTTCTTTAAGTGAAGATATTTCCTGAAGAAGTTTCTTCACCAAATGACTTTCTCTCGCTTTCGATAGTGGAGTGAAGATCACTGATTTTCTTTATGCAATCAGGCATATATCCTGTTGCATATGTAACCATCGGTGCCGTACTTTCCGAAACACCTGAGGTTTCTCCTTCATTTGGACGTGGAATATCTGACTCAAATTCAGTTATTGCTGGACAACTTCTCTCTTTATAACTATCATTTAATTCTGTGTAGTTACATGATGCTTGAGTTTTACTGTGTGTTGATGTCTCATTTTCACTGACAAAAGGCATGAGATTTGCTAGGCAACCTGTCTGCATGAATTTGAGATCATATAGGTATGGTGAACTTGATATGCCTTGTTTTAACTTACATGGGTTTTCAAAACCTAGTCCTTTATGGGGATTATAAAAATCAACGTTAGCTGGTTTGTTCAAGAAGATCATTTGTTCTGACTGATCTCGTCGGGGTAAAATGTCCTCCAAATTTTTTATTTTGGAGTACAGTCTTTTCCGTTCTTTACTTAGTAAGTCATATTTAATTGTAGCGTCCATTGCCTGATCTCTATGAGATTTCATTTCCTTTTCTAAATCCTTGGCTTTAGCTTCGGATTTTTGCACTTGTATTTCTAGCTTAGCAACTTTTTCATTTGTTACAATTACACGATACTTCTCACATGCATAATCATGTCTAAACTTATCTAATACTACTAAATTCTTCTCTAAGTTAGCTTGTAGTTCCTTGATTTTCCTTTTCCCCAATTTGTTAGATTTATATAAGGATAAAAATTCATTTTTCATCTTAAGTAAAGAATCATAATCTGCTTCACTTACCTCCACTATGTCTGAATTGTTAGAGGTTTCCCTGTCTGACTCGCTACCTTCAGCTCCAGCTCCATCTTCTTCGTCATCTAGTTTGGCCATCAGTGCCACGTTTTCATTCTCGCCGTCTGAGGTATCTTCAAGCCAATGATCCTCTTCTGCCATTCAGACCAGTCCTTTTTCTTTTGTTCAGCTAATTGAACTTTTCGGCGGTAATAGTTAACGTCCTTTTTATTGGGCATTCTGCACTCTCTGGCAAAGTGTCCATTCTTACCGCAGTTGAAGCATTTGCCGCCTTGATGAGGAGTTTCAGAGTTGTTTTCCTCATCCTGAGTCTTTCCTTTAGAGTTGGAGGAGGTTCTTTGACGATTGGAAGAGAAACCAGTCTTCTTATAATATTTCTTCTGCACGAAATTTGAGACCAGAGCAAGTTGCTTAGCAAGATCTTTGAGGGTGATCTCCTGGTCTCCATGTTTCGTAAGATCCTTGGATTCGTCATCAGAATCAGAGTCTTCTCCCTCCTTAACTTGTGATGACTGGATAATTTCTTTGTTCTTGAATTGTTTTCTTGATGATCGTTCAGTCATAAGAGCAAGTGAGTCGCTTCCTATTGATTTGATTTCCTCCCTTCGTTTCTCCACATGATTGGAATGTTGATTGAGGTAGTCGAATAATGTATGAATGCTAACTTTGGTTAGGTCGTTCATTTGTCTTATCATAATTGCAGTAGCCTCCCATTCTGGACGAAGTGATCCTAAGAATTTGATATTGATCTCCATTACACTTTTTGTGACTCCATTCATCTTTAGCTCGTTTAGAAGAACAAGAAATAGATGGAAGGTTTCTTGGAGAGTTTCCCCTTTGTTAGCATGAAAGCGGTCATAAGAGATGAGTGTGTTCGCCATTCTTGCCATTGTATTGACTTCTGTCCCCTGCATCATAATTCGAAGAGCATCCCACATTTCTTTTGCGCTATCACCACATTCGAGTTGCATCAAAATGTCATTGGGAATGGCTTGCATCATGTATGATTTCGCCACTTTGTCTGCCTTAAGTCGCAGTTTTTCTTCATCACTACATTGGTCAGCAGTTTTCAAGATCCTCTGTTCCTCTCTTGCAGGAGTGGTGTCAGTAGTGGCGGGAATTATGGTCCAATACTGTGTAGGTCCATTGTAAATAGATTCCAGAAGGTTCTCTGAATTGTCCTTGCTTTCTATGAAGTTGATGAATCTTCTCTTCCAGACTGCGTATTCTCCATGTCGGACGATGGGAAGTCTAACATCATTTCCCATACTGAAAGAGTCCATTGCTTGTGTGTTTGGATATGATCGTTAACGTGTAATGTGAGGAAAATAGGTTAAGGTCGAAGTCAAATCTGAGAGTTGACTTTGTAGAATTGGATAAGCACGGGTGTTCGTAAAATGAGGATTGGAATTTGTCCACGAATTTGGTAGGGTTGTTTTTGCGAATTGGTTAAGATAGGTGTCCTCGTAAAACTTGATCAAGTTCGTGAAATGACACGGGTTCGTGAAACTCGCTGCTCCAGTTGATTTGCGAAGTTCAATCCGCAGACTTAAAGTTCGCAAAGTGAGAGATCGTGAATTGACTTGAGAGGCTGATTCGCAAAAAGATGATCGTGAATTGAGTACTGAATTCGTAAAATTGTTCTAATTCGGGAAATTGTTCGGGTTCGCGAAGTGAAGATGGATTTTCGAATTGATGAGATGATCTGATTAGCAGAAAATGAGTGGTTTGTGAAGTTGATGATTCACGAAATTATCCGGGTTCGCAAGGTGATGATTCGCGAAGCTGACTTGAGAACTTGGATTCGTGAAATTAAGATCTTTCAATTCGCGAAATTCCACCTTGATTCAGAATTCGTGAATTTAGCCAGTAAGTGAACTAATTCGCGAACTAGGAAATAGTGACTAATTCGCGAACTGAAAATTAGTGAACTTTAAACCCTACCCAAGCGCCGTTCGCGAACTCAAGAACAGAAGGAATAACAGACTCGTTCTTCTATTTTAGACAAAAAATTCCAACCAATCTGACTCAAACTCGACCGAAACTGACTTGGTAATTCTCAAAACTGATAGCTGAACTTATGGCAGCCTTAACGAAGCAGAAAACATCCAAAAACAGTTGGAGCCCACGAATTTGAGTTTTGTGACGTGTAGCACCCGGGCCCTCGTAAGTATTAGGGCCAATAAATTTGCACAATTGTTGACCACGATTATGCGCTTTTCATGCATTAATTTCGCGATTATGTGACTTACGTGAAGTTTCGTGTGGTAAATTACGTGCTTAGGTGATCTTACGAAATTTGGTACAGTTAAATTGTACCAACTGATCCTTAATCTAGTTAGGAATTTTTGGAAGATAGGCTAAAGAAATTTGGTCCATGAACAAGGTGCGGGCAAATATTAAAATTAGGCCCAAAATTTGAGGGTTGAGCCCAAAACATTAAATGGCTTGGGGACAAATTTCCCCAAAAAAAGGGATATTTTCGTCAATTGAGTCCCATCATCACACCCCTGTTGACTTAATAATTGCCCCAAAACTTTCGAATGCTAGGCCCCCATTAGAAAAGAAATCACCATCCCTAGACAAAGAAAGAAGAAGAACCCACGACATTAGAAAGAAAGGAGAAGGAGAAGGAGCCGAACTAAACTAACGAAAAGCTTGGAAAGATTGTAAGTTTCTCACCCTGACTTTTGTATGCTTTGAGAATTTTAAACACGAGAATGTTAATTTCTAGGGACGCACTAATTGTGAGGTATTAGAAATAAAATTCCCCACCTTAACCCTTGTCATTAGTTCCAATCTATCGTGCTTAGGATGATAAGGTACGAAAATTAGGTTAGGCTCGTGTTGATACTAAGTCGACCTTAAGGTTTAAGGGTTCGTATCAATCTTCAAACGAGTTCTTGAAAGGTCACCTTTTTGATCTTCATAACTAGCGTATCGCGGATTAGATGGTGTTTGTTTAGGAATGAGTTCGCGAAGTACAAACTCTGCGAACTCAGGTTCGCGAACTCACTTCGCGAATCCAAAAAACTCGGCGGGGCCAACTTCGCGAATCCATCGAAGTTCGCGGGTTGTGCTCTGAGAGCGCATACAAGCCGCAAAGTTGGAGGATTGCGGGCTGGAGAATTTCGAAGCCACTTCGCGAGTCCCACCAAGTTTGCGAATCCATGAAGGTTTGCGGGCTGAGGAGGTTTGCGAACTCGTCCAAGTTGAGAATCCTCACAAGCCGCAAACCCCAACTTCGCGGGTCCGGAGTTTTCGCATCCAAGCACTTTGCGGACTCATTATAGTTTGCGAACTCCACACTTTGCGAGCTCTACAAGGATTGCAAATGGAGGACTTTGCGAATCCTTAGAAGTTTGCGAGTCCACACAAGTCGCGAACTAACATTTGCGAACCCATCAACTTTGCGGGCCGACCAAGGGTTTGCGAACCCGTTTTGCGAACTGAGCCTCATGCACTTTGCGGGTCCTATGAGGATGGCGATCGTGTTTTACGAATCCAATGGCTTGCGAACTCAAACACTTCGCAAATCAGCTTCACGAATTGAACCCCTTGGATTAAAACGATTTTTAGGAAAAATATTTTTGCACCATTTAATAAGAAAAATATTCCGATTCCAATGAGCATAGGCTCTTTCAACGCCCGATCATAATTTGCCTATCGGTGTCCTTAGGGCCAATTTTCGGTATAGGTAGACGTTGCAATCGATAGAATTTTGGTACGAAAATTTAGGTAGTCAACTGATATAATTCATAGACTGACTTTATAGCCTTGGCAGGTTTAAAGGATGAAATTTTAGGAATTTCACTAGACCGGCTAGCAAATAGTTTGAAGTCGAAAATTAGGTTCATGACTTAAAATAATTCGAGTACTTAGCTAGCTTAATTAATTAATAGCTTACTGATACGAATGTTTTGGTGCCTAAGGTCGGGACTTAGGAAATTCGCCAGGGCAGGTAGCAGTTAGTCTACGGACGCCAGGTAAGTGGAAATCCAACTACGACACATAACATATGTGTATGTGCCTGATTTATGTGACTATGTGATGATGTGTTTACGTGCTTATGTGAACTTGTATGATATGGTTTCATGCTTTCGGTAAGCATTATGACGATGATGCATTTGCATATGCACGAGCATGCACGACACGTTGGGGAAATGAGATGATGAGTGCGCACATATATGTCGCAAATAGCGAAAAGCGAATGCCGAAGTGGGCAATGAGGATATTATTAGTTAAGATAAGTGGCGGCTTCCGGGGCACCGAGACGGCGTTGATGCGCCGTCGGCGACGTTGATGCGTCGCCAGTTTACGAACGACGTTGATGCGTCGGGGGATACCATGGTTGGGTTGATGCCCTCATGGTCGGGTTGATGCCCTTATATCCCTGATTAGCGTGGTTGGGTCGATGCCCTCATGCTTTAGTATGGTTGGGTTGATGCCCCCATACTTTGGGCTGATG
The DNA here is from genome assembly GCA_027422505.1 of Craterostigma plantagineum. Classification (NCBI taxonomy): domain Eukaryota; kingdom Viridiplantae; phylum Streptophyta; class Magnoliopsida; order Lamiales; family Linderniaceae; genus Craterostigma; species Craterostigma plantagineum. Next base: position 11,143 of record JAPQWV010002891.1, on the reverse strand, counting down.
CCCGTGGTTGGATAGAGCTCTTTACGGTGTACGCCTGGGTAAAAGTCTGCCAAGGGCCCTAAGATAAAAGATATGAGATTAAGTTTGATCCATACGACGTAAGATGCATCGGCGTGGATTGCCTTTGCGGGGTTTTATCACGTGCACGTCATGCATGATTTCTACTTACTGAGCATATCGCTCATCCCTTACGTTATGTGTTGTAGGTGCGAGCGACCACGGTACGTTATCGCTTAGATGGCAAGGCAAATCTTTTGGAGCTTCGCGCTGCTTTTGGGGTGGACGTGTGTGTATGGATGACGACCTGTGAGGCCGGGCGCATAGGAGCCTTTTGCTGTGCCGACACACCTTCGTCCTCGTAGTTAGATCATGTCTGGAACTTAGGGTTCGACATGTATTCTTTTGACTTGTACAGAACATCATTCCATTATGTAAATGGAAAAAGAAAAATTTTATTCGCATTTTCAGTATACCTTACTAATCACAACTCGCTAGGCACATAGGAATGCGCTAGAATAGGCAGTTAGGAACGTCTGGTCGTGACATGACGAGAGCTGAAAAGTCAAACTGAAGGAACACTGCTTGATTCTTTAAAGCTTGAAATGAAGTTTCCTCACCTACACGCTTGCTCTGATACCACTTGTAATTCCAGATTATCCAAGTACACTTCAACAGATTAAACCTTCGTAGAATGTGAATAGTGTGCTTTAGAGGTTTAGTGTTGAATACGTGAGATTTTAGCAAACGGAAACTTAGTTAATGAGTGTTAGGGTTTAAGCTTAAATACCTTGAGAGGTATTTAAGCTTATTGGGCCCCTAACAAGCCCATTACAAACACAAACCCACTACATAAATAAAACATATAAAGTACACTGCAAAGATATATCAAGACTTAGAATAAATATTTTGGACACTTTTAAAATATTCCTAACAATATTTCCTAAGGGTTTTACGGGTCACGTTATGGAATCCGAGTTGTATCGTACTCGTAAATTCGATAAACCCTTCACTTTCCGCAATGCAAAAGGGTTCTTCACACATTACTACGAATTTAACTAAGGCATTCTTAGAAATTCCCTATTAATAACAAAATTCTTACCCGTACTTACGTTTATTTGTTGTTGTCGGGGTTCGGTTCCTACCGGCTCTAGATCGTCCCCGAAGTTATGCGCCATCTGGAGGTGTTTTTTCATCGAGCCCGTCCCACCTTGATTCGGCCCGGTCTTAATTGTGTAGGGGTGGCGGCAAATTCTGCAATAAGCGGTACCTGAAGCGGGATTATTTTTATCCATTTCTAAGTCGAAAAATTCCATACCTTAGACCACCGACCACGCGGTTGTTGCTTCCTTCTTGTCGTCGCCATAGAAGCTTGGCTCGGTCCCTCGTCGGTCGCCGCCGTCGTATTCGGTTCCGGTACATCGGTCTCCTCGTCGGTGTCGGCATTTCCCCGAAATGTATCGGCGTGACCTAAAACCATAAAAACATCTTCTTCACGAGGGTTAGGATTTCTCGATGACGACACCATTAGTGTAAAATAATAATTCAATTATTTATAATAATAAGTGAGTGTGTGTGTAGTGTAGTGTAAATAAAATAATTATTATTGTTAATAATATTAAATATTAATATGAGGATGATTGTTTGAGAGCTTTTTGAGAGAGAGTGGAAGACATTTGGATGTAACTGTGAGTTAAGATGGTTAAAATGATGTGGTATTCATAGATTTTTCGTTCGGGTGTAAAATGGTAATTTTATAGTGTTTAGAAATGGTAATTCATAGCCATTGGACCGGTTTTGGTTCCGGTTCGGAACCGGAACAGGTAATCCGCGGTTCCTAGTTCCGCGAATCGGCCCAGTTCATTTTAACTGGGTCGGTACCGGTTCCAGAACTGGATCTACCAGTTCCGGTTCTGGGCCGGGTTAATGGGCTGGTTGCGGGCAGCCGTGTCAACATGCGGGGCAGAATGAGTGCACAACAGGCCAGCACGCTTGCGCGGTCTTGTGCTTGACTGTGGAACAAGCCAGCACTCAAAAGTGGGCGCCTGTCGAGAAGTCACATATGCCTGCACGCCTGACTTGGCAAGTGACATCGCTCGTAGCACGATGGCATAGCATCGAGCCGACCAGCGTGGCATGGACAGACTGGCATGGCTTGTGCATAAGCCAGGCTGGCATGACATGGGCAGGACAGCTTGGCCAGGCTCTCATCACATGGCTAGTTAAAGGAACCAACCAAGCACATGGGCAAGATGTCTTGTCCCACCAAGCACATGGGTGAAGATGCCTTGACTAGGCCATCCCAAGCACATGGCCAAGAGTCCAAGCCAACTCCTTCACATGGACGAGATTCCATCAAGGCAGATGGGAAGATGCCTTGGCCAAGTCTATAAAAGGTCTTGTGAAACATTTTGCGAAGCATTATGAGATTTGATGTAAAACGTGTAATATATTCGAGTGTTGCGCGGGTGTTCCTATAAGCTAGGCGAGTTTTGTAAACATACGGCTTATTTGTGCGAGTCTTTTAAGCTCGTACCAGGTTTTTCCCCCACTCGAGTTAAGGGGCGGGTTTTCTTGTAAATCCTGTTTCTCTCGTCTCTTCGGTTCTTCTTGGTGTGACATCTAGAGAGACAAACACGAGAGCTTTTAAGTTCGAGGCCAACTTTATCAAACAAGCCGAGTACGTTGGATTTGGGGCGAGCAAAACGATCTCTTGACGCATAATTCCGCACGCAAGCATAAAAAAGTGAGAGGCTGAGTAGTAAGGCTTTGGGCCGAGCCGAACTATTTCCGGTCTCGAACCTCGACTTAGACACGAAAAATACTAAGTTATGTTAATCAGCCAAAAATCGGACTAATCGGTGTATTTCAGATGCCATTAATCGACATTTCAGATGATGATGTGACATATTGACGCCTTACATAACACATTTTACGTATCAATGACAAAAAACAACGTCAATATACCACACCAGCATCCGAAATGACGATTAAGGACACCTTGAAGGTGTTACTTAAGATGGCATAACATTAGATGTCAATATGAGATGTTGAAATGGCACGAATCGGTGCCACATCAATAGGTTCCCACATAAGGTGAGCACCATAAAATTCCTCACACATATATATAGTACATGTTTCAGCTTCAATTGTAAGTTATGTCCGGTGTGGGACAGTAAGTGGCGAGATTCACACAACATAATATCGATAGCTCATTTGGAAAAAAATATATTGATATATTTATTTATTAAACATTCATTAAATAATTAAAAAATAACTTTATCCACTAAAACATATAATTAATTTTTATTGAACTAATAAGGGGCAACCTAAAAAAAAAACCCTTCCTAAACTTTCTATCAACTAACTCCTCATTCCCACTTATTTTTTTTTATCAAACTCCCTATTGCAAAACAATCTTACACCTCAGTACCCCATGACGTTTCTCCCCCTCAATTATTATTTTTTTAACTCTTTTTCTTCTTTAAACCATCAATTTAAAACGGTCGTTTCTTCCCCAAACCCTAAATCATTCTCTACAATTCCTACAGATTACAGATTTGAGGACGCGTCGTGTTATTTGGGCAAGGAAAAGCTCGAATTAGTGCCGTTAGTGCGAAAATATGGGGAAATCGACGACGAAGAACTGGTGTGATTGTTGATGATGTAGAGAGGATTGATGCTTTTCTGAAATTGGGGTCACCATCGCCGAGCAACAATGGTGAGTTCTTGGTAGGGGCTTCAATTAAGAAAAGGGAATCAGATAAGCCGAGGTTAGAGCATTTGGTGAAGGATGGTAAGAACTTGTGGCTAAAAGTTCTCAAGGCAATTCGATTAATCAAGGTCGTTGTGGTCAGGTAATTTTCCATTGACTCTTTTTTATTTCCCAAGATATGAGTGATTAGCTTTTGGTTCCTTCAAAAGATGACTCAAACTGGGTATTGAGATGTGGGTGTCTCGCATTTTGGGTGTCGTGAGGTAAAAAAATTAATTCTCCCCTATATTTCTATCATTAGCATATTATTGGTGTCGAGGGAGATCAATTTTTGGTTAAAATTTGGCTAATTTGTTGGTTATAGCAATTTTTTATATGCTGTACCAAAATTGATTTATTGTACTGATATATTTCTTATATAAGGTGCATTTTGAAGCTTTTAGCAGTACCATATGGTAATTGTTTGTCGTTTTAATTATAACAGGTTCCGTTGTACGAAACTCTGTTGTGGAGCAAGAGAGGTGAGGCAACTGAAAGCCTACAGAGCAAAGAAGCTGCTATTCGTGATTTTTATGGCTTAATGACTGACACGTTTAACCAATGGCGGTGGTAATGTTGCCGATAGTTTGACACATCCTTTTTGTCGATATGTTGTCGATATGTTATGGCGGATTTTTTTGTCAATCTGATTTGGATTATGATGTTGGTGAATGAATGATATTAATACTGCTTATATGTTTGATATTAAGAGTGTTGGTAGATGAATGATATTAATACTGTTGATATGTTTGATATTAATATGTTGGTGGATGAATGATATTAATACTGCAACCTACTCATGGTACTACACTAGCTTATAAGACGGTACCACAAACATCTACATATTAGTACTACAAATATATGTGTATTGGGACTACAAGTTAGGGTAGGAGTTTCGATAGTTAGTGGTACGGAAAGACATCTATCTATCTATTGGTACTACGAACATATGTATAGTGATAGTACAAATCTTTCGATGCCGTCCGAGTTATTTTGGTCCGTGACTGTTATCGTAGTTATAAATACTTTACTGATGATTTGATATCAATATTTGTGGGTTAAATTTTAGAATTACGGATTATTACATTGAAAACCCAACTTTCATTTCTACTTATTATGATTCTAGAAAGAACATCTTACTACATAGTCAAGATTTTTGATCGACTGAAAGTTAGTGTATATATTATATGTTACCGTATGTTTAATTCTATTATGTGACGTATTTTGGAAGTTCACATGCCTTATTTGCAAAATAATCTACGTGTTTTCGATAATTAAAAATGTGGTACGAAAATAATACTACAAGTAACCTACGCATGGTACTACACTAGCATATGTTATGGTACAATGAACATTTATATATTGGTACTACAAACATCTGTATATTGGTACTACAAGTATTTTTAGTGTAGGAGTCTCGATAGTTTCACATGGTGCGGAAAGATACTACAAGTAACTTACGTATGGTGTACGATATGGTACCACAAACATCTATTTGTTGGTACTACAAATATATGTATGTAGGTACTCAAATTTTGGGTAGGAATGTTTCGATGCCGTCTGAATTATTTTTGGTCCGTGACTATGTTACCATAGTTATAAATACCTTACAGATGATGTGATATCGATATTGGTGGGTTAACAATTAGAATTAGGAATTATTACGTTAAAATCCAAACTTTCTTTTCTGCTTATTATGATACTAGTAAGAAGATCTTACTACATAGTCAAGATTTTTGATCGATTGAAAGTTAGTGTCTATATTTTATGTTACCGTGTGTCTAATTCTATTATGTGACGGGAAGTTAGCATGCCTTATTTGCACAATAATCTACGTGTTTTCGATAATTAAAAACGTGGTACGAAAATGATACTACAAGTAACCTACACATAGTACTACACTAGAATATCTTATGGTACTACGAACATCTATATATTGGTACTACAAACATCTATATATTGGTACTACAAGCATTTTTAGGGTAAGAGTATCGATAGTTACAAATGGTACGGAAAGATACTACAAGTAACCTACGTATGGTACTACACTAGCTCTGATACGGTACCGCAGACATCTATATGTTGGTACAACAAACATATGTAAGTTGGTACTACAAATTTGGGTAGGAATTTTTCGACGCTGTCTGAATTATTTTTGATCCGGGACTATGTTACCATAGTTATAAATACTTTAGTGATGATTTGATATCAATATTGGTGGTTAATATTTAGAATTAGAGATTATTACGTTGAAAACCCAACTTTCTTTCTACTTAATATGATACTAGTAAGAATATCTTACTACATAGTCAAGGTTTCTATCGATCGAAAGTTAGTGTTTATATTTTATGTTATCGTGTGTTAATTCTATTATGTGACGTATTTTGGAAGTTCGATGTCTTATTGGAACAAAATCTACGTGTTTTCGATAATTAAAAACGTGGTACAATGATACTACAAGTAACCTACGCATGGTACTACACTAAAATATATTATGGTACTAGGAACATCTATATGTTGGTACTACAAATATTTGTATATTGGTACGACAAGCATTTTTTAGGGTAGGAGTCTCGATAGTTACACATGGTACGGAAAGATACTAAAAGTAACCCACGTAAGGTACTACACTAGTTCACGATACGATACCGCAAACATCTATATGTTGGTACTACAAACATATGTGTGTTGGTACTACAAATTTGGGTAGGAATTTTTCGACGCCGTACGAATTATTTTTGGTATGGGACTATGTTACCATAGTTATAAATACTTTAGTGATGATTTGGTATCAATATTGGTGGGTTAATATTTAGAATTAGGGATTATTACGTTGAAACCACCAACTTTCTTTCAACTTATTATGATACTAGTAAGAAGATCTTACTACATAGTCAATGTTTTTTATCGATCGAAAGTTAGTGTTTATATTTTATGTTATCGTGTGTTTAATTCTATCATGTGACGTAATTTGGAAGTTAGCATGCCTTATTTGCACAATAATCTACGTGTTTTTTATAATTAAAAACGTGGTACGAAAATGATACTACAAGTAACCTACTCGTGGTACCACACTAGCTTATAGTATGGTGCCACAAACATCTATATATGGGTAATGCAAATATATGTATACCGGCACTACAAGTTAGGGTATGAATTTCGATAGTTAAAACACATGGTACGGGAAGATACTACAAGTAACCTACGTATGGTACTACACGAGCTAACGATATGGTACCGCGAACATCTATATATTGACACTGCAAATATATGTATATTGGTACTACAAGTTAGGATAGGAGTTTCGACAGTTAAAACACATGGTATGGGAAGATACTACAAGTAACATACGTATGCTATTAGACTAGCTAACGATATGGTACCATAATATATCAATTGGTACTAGAAATATTTGTATATTGGTACTGCAAATTTGGGTATAAAGTTTTCGACGCCATCCAAATTATTTTGGTCTAGTAATACTACAAGTAACCTACTCGTGGTACTACAACCGCGTATGATTTGGTATCAAAAACTTCTATACATCGATACGTCAGATAGATGTATATTGATAGTACAAGTTAGGGTATGAGTTTTGATATTTAAAACACACGGTACGGTAAGATACTTCAAGTAACCTAATATGGTACTACAATAGCTAACGATATGGTACCACGGACATCTATCTATTGGTACTGCAAACATATGCATATTGGTACTATAAATTAAGGTAGGAGCTTCGATAGTTAACACATGGCACGGGAAGATACTACAAGTAATCTACGTATGATATTACACAACCTAACGTTACGGTACCACAAATATCTACCAATTGGTACAACAAATATATGTGTATTGGTATTACAAATTTGGGTATGAATTTTTCGACGCCATCCGAATTATTTTTGGTCTGGTAAAGATACTACGAGTAACATACTCGTGGTACTACACTAGCGTATGATGTGGTACCACAAACGTCTATATAGAGGTACTGCAAATATATGTATATTGGTACTACAAGCGTTTTTCAGGTATTATCAAAATAATTGGAGTATAAACAAGTCTCAAGCAGAACCTCAACCTCAGCAACATAAAAAATTTCTAAGAACATGTCACAGAACCTCAACCTCAGAACAACATATCAGTCTTAAGTCTAAAATCTTACGAACATCATTAAAAACAAGTGGAACATTAAACGAATAGGATCTCTAAATATTGTGGACGCCATGGAGCAACAATATGCTTCGACTTCGACATCGTCAAGATGCCTTCCACGATCTGTAGGTCCAACGATGTATTTATCCTTGGACATTGCAACATGTACGCCGCAATCCACGCCCTCATTCTCCCTTGTGTACGTAAATAAATAATGAACTTACAGTACCATTAATTATGTAATGCATTACCAAAAACAATGAACAAACAGTACCAATCCAATTAATATACGGTATCAAGACAACAAGCAATTAACTTACAGTCGAAACTTGCTCTGTCTCTCTCTCGGTCAACAAATGTGTTGGAAAATGAAAGCCTTCAGCTCGTTCTCTGTCTCGAAACCCTACTTTGAAAGTATCAAAACACCAAATCGAACAACGAAAAATAAAACTCTAATTTTAGCCCTAATCCCCAAATTCAAGCACTAATCAAAGAAATTAACATTGCCCGACATGTAATCCTCGAAGAAATGTACCTATCAAAGCCTAAGCTCTACATTAACCCCAAATGCCAAAAAAAGTGAAAAATAAAAAAAGCCAAAACTTGCTCTCTCTGTCTCATCTCGTTCTCTGTCTCGTCTCGTTCTCTGTGTCGTGCTCTACCTCGTTCTATCGTTCTCTGCCTCGTTCTAACATTCTTCGCTCCATTCTATCATTCTCATCCTTATTCGAAAGTGAAAGAGATGGGTTTGGGTGTTCAATGGTTTTTTAGTAATATTGTTGTTTTTATAAGGCTAAAATTGTCCATTAGGTAGCTATGTGAGTTAATTGTTTGAAATGGGGAGTTTGATGATAAATGAATTGGAATGGAGAGTTAGTTGATGAATAGTTTGGGGTGTAGGGATTCATGTGTAGATTTTCCAACTAAGAAAGTTTGTTATATGTGCAAAAAATATTAAATAAAATATATATAAACTAAAAAAAAAATAGGATAACTTCGTCCAACATTATTTTAGAAACCGCCTAGGTCCCGCCTAGGCCGGGCGCTAGGCCCCTCCTCGGCGCCCGAATAGCACCTCACGAATTTTACAACATTGATATCAGGATACATAACAAAGAGGATAAACATGAGAAATGCTCGAACCTAAACCTTGCCTTCACTTGTCTATTAGAAGGTCACATAACAGTGACGATTAGCGTATGAGATGCCCGAGTCCTAATTAAACCTTATTCTTCACTTGTCTACATACCAAGTTATCACATAACAATGACGATAAAGAAAAAGAGAATGTCCGAGTCCTAAACCTTATTCGTAATTGTAAACTTAGCAGGTTTCAATAACAATGACGATTAGCATATGACATGGTTGAGTCCTAAACCTTATTCACTGATAGGTTACATACTGATTATGCTAGAAAAATGTTCAGGTCACCCTTCGTCGAACTTCCTCCATGGACTTCGCTTGAACTCTGAGGGTTGTCCCATAAAGTACCCAAATTGAGGGGGTGAGGCCGGTTTTCTTCCTCCCGAGGTCAGGAGGGTCTTCGCTCCTGCCGAAAATATCTTCCTCAGTTGGTTTTAAATGTGAATCTGTCCCTAATGTCTCTTCTTTCGTTGACCTCCCCACAAAAGTAGGAATCAGTTAGACCCTTACTGGATGGTTAAGTCGGAGGAGTGCCTCGAATAGCTTATCATTGATCAAGGTAGCCTCGGCCTCGACTAGAGTTGCCTCGATCACGGCCATGGCTGCTTCGACCTCGGCCTTGGTTGTCTCAGCCTCAGCCATGATTGCCTCGGTCTCGGCCATGATTGCTCGGCCTTGGCCGTGGCTGCTTTCACCATAGCCTTGGTTCGCTCGGCATCGGCCATGGCTGCTTTGTCCTCACTAGGAGTAACAGAATACATGGTCAAAATAACAATTTAATATGTAATTAGTTTAGTTTATGATTTTCAAATTTTATATTGTGAACACGCTACATTCAGTAAATATATATGAAATTATAAAGTTTTAGATGAAAATATATTTCTGGTAACATGATAAACATATAACCAGTAATAGGTTTACATATAATCGGGTAACAGTAATCTATGCTTGATTTTATTAGACTCTCTCGCCCAAATTCATCTCATTATGGTTTTCCCACCCGAAATTTCAGCTACAATCTATCAAACTATTATCAGCTAGTACCATTAAAGCATGACATAATAACAAATGTCTTTTAACTTAGTAACAGTTGTTCATCGCTTCAATTCACGAACGTCTGGATCAATTCACTAACGTCTGAATTTCTGCTTAATGTTGATGTCTTTCATACCACATGCACTCCAGCAATTACGGTTTGGGAGTTAACAATTGACACATAATTTCGAATCTAATGGCGTAGTGAAAAAAATACCCAAATTATTGGCAAACAAAAATACATAGACTAAATAGCCCCAAGGGTCTCTCCAGTGACATCATTATTCGGTAGAAAACAAAGGCTCGCATAGGAGCACACACCCAACAAAAGTGACAAAAGCCGACGAAAAATGAGAAAACCCCAAACTTAGACCGAAAAGCTATAGAACCTACCACAAAAAGGCTATTAAGCCAAATCCATAATACCCTACACTTTCTTTGTCCAAACGATGATGCTCTTTGTTGGTCCTTATATTACCAAACAAGGATCAATAGAAATGCTTGTATGCATAAAACATGTAGAACACCTTGAGTGTGTGTTAGTGTGTATTTTCTAAGGAAAAGTACACGGTGGCTTACTTTTGGAATTCTTTTGATAAACCCTAATAAGGGAAGTTTGGCCTTTATATACCACAAGTATTTGGTATATTAAAACCCAATCACCTAACTTATACAAAATATCACGAGTTACCCCAAACTACTACAACCCTTTAATTAAAAACATATAAACCCAAGATTACAATAATTGAAGGATGCTACAATATTTTCCTAACAATCTCCCCCTTAGCATCCTTTTCGCCGTGGCGTCCTTTGTGTCTTCTTTTGCTTGGGTTTCACCAGGTGGTAGGGAGACTTTCTGAGTCCTGAGATGTGCTCAAACGATCGCAACCTTCTTCGAAAAGATATTTTCCCAGAGATAGTCTCGATTAGCTTAATGTATTTTTCTTAAACTTCGTATTCTGCGTATCTTAGCTGCTTGAGAATACTTCTGAGTTAGTTTCGAATGATCAGTAGGGTTCCATCGCTAAACTTACGAATCTCTGACGTCTTCATAAGCCT